>OY294067.1:256020509-256215852 GCA_958510875.1 Endomychus coccineus | reverse complement strand
GCTTATTACTTTATTAAAAGCTATTGACAAATAAACCATTGTTTTTATTCCAGATGAAAATTTCATGTTATCTTTATATCTCTTCAACCAAATAACCCATTAGCTATAACCAAAGGTAGATACGTTTTCGCGCGGATTTGCGAGCCATGAGTAAAACCACTGATTTATCCGTAGCAAGTTCTTTAACAACCGAGGCAATAAACGTACAAGCAAATTTTACGAACTTTGCTGTTGGAATGCTAGTCACATTCAAATTGCCATGTTTATGGGATAAAATGAGCGATTGGTCCGTAGGATTTGCGTAGCTTGTAGTTCCATGACAATCTCAAAAGATTTCGATACATCCAGATCACATTTAGTTCTCAATTATAAGTGTGCCTTTAAAATGTCGACGATTGAGAAGAAAAATGCTATTATTGTACAACTTTTCATAAAATATTGTCAAAAAAAAGGATAGCGTTCAGTATGTCAAAAAAGGTGGCTTAGTGGAAGGGATAAATATGTCATCATCTTCATCGACACCTTCGTCGATGAAACTTTCTGCTATAAATAAGAAAAATACTGTTAAAGTACTGAGCACCTTTCAATCAGCAAGTAGCCATCTTCAGAGTTAACTCTTGATCGCGACCTGGGGATAGTAACATATACGGGCACCCATGAAAAGTTTTTTATTAACTCTTATAATCCGCATGAAATTGTAGTACGCCCTTTTTTCTTTGGCTGATCAAATGAATTAATGATCTCCTCCAAATTCAATTTTTTTGCAAATTGTGCTTCCAGGCACAGAGTGGCTAGGCACTCTAGTTTGGATATGCAAGATCGATGAACGTTTTTTATTTTGGCAAAACACTAAATGAACGGTCACCACGGGCCCCCCACAAATTCTAGGCCCGGGGATCCCCCCCCAACCCCTTCTCGACGGGTCTGCCCTTATCCACTAATATACTGATGAAGAACTGAGGAACTTTCAACTACCAAGTAGCCATCAGCATAGTAAACTAAACTATAAATCAAAATGTGCCTGTTTATACTATTTTGGGATAATAATGCAAACAAGGGGTTACATTAGCTGGAGATAAATCGGAATTTAATAACTTCTTCTTACCAGACTTCATTTTTCTATCGAACGGAAAAGTTGTAGAACTCTTTGCCTAGTGAGGTCTTTCCCTATGCCTATCTTCTCTCTCAACAATCCACAGCTGGCTCACACTATGTTATTCGTATTGTATTTTAAAACTAACGTTCTTGAGAAATCGTGTAACCTGTATTCAAAATATGCTTGGTTTGACCATTATTTTTCCTTATATGGGCAAAATGTTCTTTTTACCGAGTTCCTTCTAGTTTGACCCATATAGCATTTTGAACACGACTCACAATTGTGTTGCCTAAACGGTTTTTTAGCTTGTTTTTAAAGGTCATTACTTCAACAGTATTTTTAGTGAATAATGGTGATTATTTCTTATTTTAGTATCATAGTGTATCCACAGTATGTACTCTTTTATACTTTATTACGTATGCACTGTTCGATTTAATTTATTTACCTGAATGTTCATTTGATAATAAACAAATTATCTATGTAAAACTCTTCTGAACGATAGTAGAGTAATTTAAGCAATGTCTAATAAGTAACCACAGTAATCTAAATGCATAAAACAGTGATAACGTAATATTACACTCTAATATTAAAATGTCATAATTGTACATTTGTATGAAAAATGAACTGTACAATAATGAACAAGGAATGTCGGCTTGGAAGTGATGGTGTTAAAGAACAAGGAGAGACAAAGACAAATAGAAATAGTAAAAGTAAATTCCAACACTGTAAATACTGTACAAATCCAAAGCACTATCAGCTATTCAGATGCAAATATTTTTGGAATTAAAAAACGTTGAAATACTTGCTATCTAACAAAACAGAAATAAATGAATATATTAATTTATTTTTTGTTGGTTTTTGCCAGATAACAATGATTTGGTCTCCAGAATAGTTCGCTCAGTAACAGCTGTTTCGCTTTTACGGAGTTCATCAGTGGAACGACGAAGCATGTGGCGTTACTAAACGATCCCTGTTGAAGGTACGACATGGTAGAAAAATATGGTAACGCCATCTACGAGTACATGTTACACTAAGAAATCAAACAATGTACGACATTGACTGATAAATTTCTCGAACTCTACGAAAGTTAACTTTTGTAAACAAACCACAGTTTAAGTTTTAAAGTAATTTCTGTTTGTAAATATATTTTTCTCATTAAAAAGTTTATTATAAACAATGAAACCATGCGATACACATTGTATTATGACTTCATCGCACTCGTATGTTCTAGCCCCTATAAAATAACCTCCCGCAATTCGAAGACTAACTAACGTGTTTGATTGTTAATTGTTTAATTTAATTACTCGACCAGTAATTAACTTTATTGACTGCACAGTTGTGAGATAATATAGCATGTATGTACTATTTAAGGCTTTAATTATAATGTTTTGTTTCTATGTATTCTCTTTGTTCAATTTGCCGGCATACCATTAGCTAATGTAGTGTAGACACTATAGAAATATTGATATTTAAAAAAAAATCAACGTTCATATATTATGTAACTATAGAATAATTATTAAAGTAAAAACGTATTACTAGGACTAGCTGGATTAGATTTCTTGAAGCAACAATTATACTACACATAAAATGTTAACATCTGTATTATATAAATCAGCTGTTGTTATATAACTACTAATCAGTATTATATTTAATATACTTACATGATACAGTCAACATATGTGATATTTTCGTATAGTTTTGTTCGAAATCGAATTTATATTCGAGTATAACGAATAGAGAATATTTATTCTTTTTAAAGAGTTAAAATGTGTTTATGAATTTAGTCAGATTTAGTACCTACTCCTTTTTGTTAGAGCCATTGAAAATAAAAATTTATTACTATAAAATATAATACTTAGTATTTTTCATTTTGGAACCTGCTATCAACTAATAATCACTAAATGGTGAATATACTGAACCTAATCATGTTCTATTGATTTAGGTATAATATTTCAATAATTTTGATTTTCTTATTGGAATCTAGAGTCTAGACAATGGAATTCAAAAGTTGTAAACGTTTTGTTTCAATTCAACTTCCTGAAAGTTGACAACCATACATTGAAATTAGAAGAAACGCATTCAAAATATTCCAATCATACCTAGAAAATCGGCAACAAATTGTAATAGTTAAAAACATAAAAATTAATAAAAAATCAATTAAATGTGTCACAAGGAACCGTACTAGACCCAATTCTCTTCTGTATATATGTTAACGATTATTCTCAGCAGGAGCCGCTGGCAAAATAACCAGCTTTGCAGGCGATACTGCTGTGTTCTATTCAGGGGAAACATAGCTCGATGTCAAAGAACAGGCTGAGAGGAACCTGGCATTTATTAAAGATTGGTTCGATCATCAACAACTTTTCGTAAACTTCAGTAAAACCTATTTTGTACCATTCTGTAACTACAAATCTTCCTTGCCACATCTTCGATCCATTACAATAGGACGTGCATTCGAAATATCCTCAACAACACATATTAAATATTTAGGAGTCGTCATAGATTCTCACTTGAGGTGGAACTGCCACATAAATTTCATTGCGAAAAAACTGAGGAGCGTCCTTTACAAGTACCGACAACTCAAAGATAGACTGAACCTGAAGCAGAAAAAAATAATAGTCACTTATTATATTGTATAATAGGATGGGGTGGGGTATTAAAAACTTACCTGCGTCCACTAGAAAAGTAATCCAAAGAATTTTTTTTTAAATTAATATTAAACAAACCTTCCCGCTATGGCACTAACGATCTATAAGAATCAGGTATATTCGACTAGAGACAGTTATTCTACAAAATACTTGTCCTGAACCAATATAAAGAAAAGAATAAACTAAACAAACCCAGCCACAACTACACTACGCGTAACAGAAACAAATACACCATTCCATCCACGCTCAAAACTTTAGGGCAGAGATCTTATCGTTTTTTAGGCCCAACTGCATTCAATTTCCTAGTAGAGAACATACAGACTTATGCGTCACTTTTTCTATTGAAAACATCAATACATGGATTTATATAAAATATTCCCCGTGAACAAATTCGGGAAATGTTTGATCAGAGAAATTAAGTCTATTTTATGTTCGTATGTATAATATATAATCAAATGATTTTGTAAATTGGAATTATTACTAAACTATAATTATATATCGAAACCTCTACTAACTACTCTCTCTTAAACTTATAATTGTATATATTAATATAATATTATTTAAGTCGTACTTGGATTAATTGTTTATATATAATTAACCTTTACTGATTCACCCATATTTCTTTCGTGTGATTTTATATTACCTCTCTGTATTCTAACAAAAGAAAAATTTATATCCAAGAAATTTTATAAGGAAATGTAGGTAATATTCTTATCAATATTATTATTTATTCTTATTTTATTTATATAATGCTTATCGTTATTCAGTAATTTTACATCAATACCTTTTTTTTTCTCCACACACAAGCAACATCCGATGCTTCCGTGGTCTCTGAAATGTTTATTATTTATACTCAAACACAGAAGGAATAAAAAATCGTCTTATCAAAATTAAAGGATTAGGAACATATAAATTTAACTTTAGGTGCAAATCCGCATTTTTTCTATAAGCATTGAACCATATAAGAATATACATAGTTGATGAATCCGTATTTACTCTACTATAGACAATTTGAACTTAAAACTAATCCATAATTTCTTTATTCTAGGTAAGTGAGATGTGGAAACGTGAGTGAAACTTGTGCTCAGTATATTGCGATTCGAGTTCTAATGTAAAAAAAAAAACAGTGGTGAGTACTACAATAAACAATTCAACATGGCGTTCTCTTAAATGTAGTTAGTGCGACATACAAACCATAAATCAAAGTAAGCTGATTTTCGAATAGAAAATGCTCCAGTATTCTGGGAGCTCTTTAGAACAAAATTAAATTGAGACTTATTAGAGTAAATTGGAATCGGGAGAAGAATGAACAATATCACATGTTCCCTTTATTCGGTATGACTGCAATAATACTAGCTGTAGCTAGATTTTATTTTAGCGATATCGGAAGAGAAATTTAAAATTAATTTCCTTCGAAATCCTTTAATAGAGTTCTCTTTTGTGCAATCACGCACAGACCTTGGATCTTTTATAGCTTCTTTTGCGCCAAATGTTCCACTCACCTGCAAGGTGTGGCAGCTAATGTAGGAAAAAATTTCGACACAAGGTCGAGTGAATAAGGCAGACGCGGAAATTATTGCAAACCGCAACATATTCCAACTATACAATTAATGGTGCTGAGATTTTTTTACCAGTTTAACAAATAACTAGTTTGCAGAAACGCCGTCAATACACAAAGTAAGTAAAAAGGAATGCTGCAAAGTTAAAACTCATTTCATTTAATTATCTACAACAATATTCATCAAATTACCCCTACCATTCGTGATCAAATATATAGATCATAGAACCAATCAATTGAAAAATAATAGGTCCTAGCTAAAATTTATACTTGTAAGTAAAAAGGAATGCTGCAAAGTTGAAACTCATTTCACTTAATATCTTCAGCAATATTATCAAATTGCCCCACCATTCGTGATTTCAAGATATAGATTATAGTACCAATAAATTGAAAAATAATAGGTCCTAGTTAGGAAATATGTAATTAGGTTTTGATTAGGGATATTTGTTGTTTTCATTTTAATATTCGGCTCTAGATGAATACAAATTCTTCCATCTTCTAACTCAAACAATTCATGTTTAGAATCTATTTAAGTAATTTCCTGCATAGTTTCTGGAAATTATTCGTAATTTGATTCAACTTAAATTTATTGACATACACATTTTCAACTATATAATTTTGCTGGAATATACAGAGCTCTCTTCTCTATGACAATAACATCAACTAGAATGGAATTGTTTAAAACGTGTTTCAGTTTAAACACAATTCGACATAAAAGTATAATGTTCGTTTTGAGAGGATTCATATTATTGACAGGACACCACCCAAAGTCCAGTTAAATGACTTCTGGCTGGAATGCTTATTTGAATCAACAGTCCTGAATGTGCAATTTTGTCGAACGAAAACAAGAGTTGCAGCCTGAGACGAAGTCGAAAGTTACAATTGTTTGAGTTCAACATAAAATCTTTCTACGCGTGTTATACACACAACTTCTTCTATTCCTGCAACAAAAGGTCTTCTACTCCTTGCAACAAGAAGTGTTCTACTCCTCAACAAAAAGTTTTCAAAACAGAAATAGCGACGAATTTTCATAATTCTCTGGCATATTATCATTATCATCATCACTACAGCTGTGATTCGTCACCACAGTGACAAAGTAAAGAATTTTTAGTTTTCTGTATGCCATCTAGGGTAGAGTTGAAGTTTTGGAAAGTTGTGAAAAGCTAACAATTATTATTCATGTAAAAATGGGCGGAAGTAATGATGAATCCAAAGTGTTCCTCCAGAAATAGAGTAACTTATCATTTTCTCTTAATATTTCTAATTGCAGTAACTGTACCATTAATTTGAACCTAAAATAAAATGTTATCGTTCTAATAAAACATCTAAATTGTCTCTGAATTAAAATTGGGTTTAAAAGTACTTACCTGCACTCTTTAGATTTTGGTGCACACTTACTGCAAAAAAATTGCTTTCAACATCGAAGTTAATGTTGAAAGTTGGCATTTTCAAAGCAGAAGTAGAAAAAATATATTATACTTAATCCCAATTCATTTTTACGTTATGATGGCTTCCGAACATCACAATACGTTTGATTCAGCTAATTTTCCTTTTTAATAATGACGTTATTTTGGCTATGACGAAATTGTATTCAGAAAAAAAAATTGACAGACTCCGCAACTTTTGGAACCATCGGACGGTGTTGAAAAGAAGTATAAAATAATGACAACTTTTGTTTATTGAATCTTTAATGACATCTTGTGCATGTAATCATTCCATCCGATCCGAAATGATATCAAGTTCAGTGGGCATGACCCATCATTGTTCGAATTCTGCTTCCGTCGCTGTCTATATGAACGACATTTTTCTGTTTCATCAGATCCTGTCAATATCGTTAAGTGTATTCTAACTATTTTAACATTGCCGCTGTTTATACATATATTCCAATAGGGGAAGTTTAGCGCGCAAAATCTTTGTGTATCCTCAACATGACCGATTCGCATATATGGTTAGCCAGTGGATGACAGCATTCCGCGATCACGTGGTACCCGACGAGGACTGCTCCCTGTCTCGATTCCAACTAGCGCTGCCTTGAGCTATATTAGTTTTGGCAAGCTTCACTCCACATCACAAACTCTCTAGAGTTTGTCGCGACCTTGATGAAATAGGACCCTATAAATGTTTTCAACACTAAAACATTGACGATTTCGATTGTTTCAGAAAAGTCTTCCGTATCTGTAAATTTTGCCAATCAATTAATTCGTATTCTCAAAGATTAAACTTGATGTAGTTAGACACGTAATAGTCGTCGAATATCAAGTTATTTTACATAATATTCCTAATAATCAGAATTGGTGCAACTTATATCCATCATAGCCAGAATACTGAGGTAATCGCACGAAAGATATAAATTTGACATAGTTATGCTTATGGTAATGGAATGGTAATTGGTAATCTAAAAATCACGATTATAAAAGAAAACGTAATATAACAAACGAAACGGAAAGTAAGTTCTATTCGGCTTCAGACTTGCAATTCGCTCAGCAAGTCGACATAAATTCAAAGAACAGAAACAGATATATCGGTGACTCAATGCAACGAATAAAGACAACAGTTATGATGCAAGAGACGATCTCTCATGTAGGTTGTTAGGTCTCGCTAACGTAACGCTTTATAAACCTGCAAAACCACTGTTTGCGTGTTTGAAGAATTGTCAGTGGCGTGCCGCGATTAATTTATCGAAACTGGAACGTCGTAAAATTACTCTCGGTTTTAAAATGTGTTCATTGTTCGTATGAACTATACTGACCATGTTCAAGTCCAAGTTATAGTAGTTATGCACCAATAGGTTGCTACAGAACAGGCTTCACTTTAATTCCGAAGTTCGAAATCTCCAAAAAACTGTGAAAATCATATGCGTTCTTTTTGATTAAAAATGACACTCCGATATTGTTGATTCTTTAAGTCATTATTTACTACTAAAAGTAATTGATGGGTACTTAGACTTTATCTATCTAATTAATTTATGGTAAATATGCACTTTAGGGATTCTTTGATAATACAAAGGGGAAGTTCACATATCCAAAATCCATGTAGCTATTTTCATTTAGAAGTTAATAAATAATCATGAATTGACTGGAATATAGTTTATTTTTAAGTTGAAAACTGTACAAGTAGTTATTGACGTTCCTTCTCTATTGCAGGCAAGTTGCAGGTCACGAAAAAGGGGAAATAACGTTCTCTAGTAAAAAATAATAGATTGAGGAAAATTGCCACAATACTGTCATATCACGTGCTATAGTAAACTTTTTCTTTTACTAAATCACTTTATTTTTCCCTTTTTCTTTCTCTGCAATTTGCGCCCAATCCAGGCAAAAGTCAAAAACACGTTTCCACTATTTTGTTTATATTTTTAATCAAAGCAATTTTTCAGCCCGGCCGTGATTGCTTACATTTAACATTTTTGAACCGATCAACATCCAATTACAACAATAATTCAAATGTGAAATTGGCGTTAAATACGGGTTTCTTTAGCTCTGAAATGTTCAAGGCGTAAACAAATTATTTCGACAGATTCAGTTTTACATGAACAATGAAAATTTTCTTTTTCAGATTCGCTAATAACTACTCTTTAACGGATTATTATTCTACCTTATTTAATAATGCTCATATAACAATTCGTTCATGTCAACATAATGAAAGACAATAGTCTATTTGCCAATTTGTTTACATAAATTACTTGAGGCTAATGATTTTAGAACTTGCCAAAGTCACATTCTAACTAACTGAACAAAGTATAAACTGTAATTTATCTTATGAACTTTTAAGTATTTCTAATATGAAACACAGGTACAATCAACTTCATGACGCCATACTTTTAGTATCTTCATCTTTGGTGCTTTGGAAGATTTTGAGGGAAACAAACAATCAGATGTAGAATCTTATTATGTTTTAGTACGAATTTAATTGTGATATAATGTGAGAAGAAGCCCAAATATGTATATTGCCTAATACTGAAAATGATATTAATAGGAAAACTGAGAGCGAAATTTCAAAATGTTTCCTAATGACATTTTGAACTAATTAGAACAGGTGTTAAATTTACATCGTCAATTTTGATTTTTAAGAAAATACGTCTTAGGTTAGGTTGTCCTAACGATTTTTCCACCCATATTTCTCAGTAACGGTGACAAGAAATAGCAGAAAAACAATTTTCTCAAATATCAGAGTTCCCTGTGCTAAATACAAACATATTAAAAACACGTGTTTATAATGTTGCGATCTTTTTGTTTCTAGTAAAATGGATTTGAAGATTTTATGAGCTCAACCCACCTATTTTTCCAGTATAAACCACTGGACATATGTAAATATAATTTTGTATATAGGTGTTACCGTTGATCAGAAACTACATGATTGTCACTATTACAGTTTCATTCTTAACTTAATTCGTTGAATATTAATTGCTAATTGAATCAAAACATTTTTTTCTTCAATTTTACCTTCACTGATCTTAAAATTTGACATCTGTTTTGCGTAGACCGTGTTCTAGCTTATAATAGTATATTCAAGAATTAGGTTCATTAGGCATGATTTTAGCTCTCGAGCACGACCCCACAGGGGGAGTTTCGCAAAGAACGCTATAATGGCTAATGAAACGAGTTTTTTATACTATATGTGTCTATTCCGCGAATGAACAAAGATATTTCGATGAGTACTCCACCCAAATAGCTGGAAACTTTTTCGGTAATTTGTTTTTTATGGTTAGTGATAACACTTTTTTAATTTTATTTTCTTTTGATTCTAACATTCGATGATTTTAAAGATAACAAAAGCCAACTTAGCCAACGCATTCAGTTTCCAATACATTCTACTAAAACAATAATTTTTAAATATGAAGAAATCTAGTTCCCTACAAGATAAACCATAAATCTAATTTTATTTCAAGAAACTAAGCAGAAGAAAGTAGTGAAGTCTTTATCAGAACAATCTAGCTAGACATTAGAGTAGAAAGTTACAGTAGAACGTACTGCGATTAAGTATAATACTATAATAAGTAGTTATTAAAGTTATGTGTGCCATGTAATGGTATTATAAAATGCAATAGGTAATAACAATTTCTCCTAAATATAGGCCAATGTCAAGGTGAAGTTGATGAAGATGGTAAAGCCAACCTACCTAGCTATGTCGCGAGAGGGTTTAGTATTATGTTAGATAAATATTATATTATCTTACATTAATTCAAATAAATACAAATAATTATATTTGAAGCATTTATATGTCTTTAAATAATTACATATCATTTGGGTCCAGTTTTAAACTCATTGGAGGATTTATTTTCCGGCATATCGTAACAATAGCTTCATATTAACTTTCTTTAAAGGATATGCCTGATAATTTCGATTTGATTTGATCCGAATGAAAATTTTTTTTGGAAGATTTTGCTAACACTCATCAATTTTAGAGACATTTTTTTAAAACAAATTCAGAATTTTGAAACTCTGGAATCTCTCAATTAATAATTATATTAGATAATGAGTATTTCCAATAGTAATACGTCTTTGTGAATGCTCAATTTGTTCTGTAGTCTGGAGTTGTAACATTTAGAAATGCTAGTCACTATTTATTATTAATCCAAGAACTTCGTGAGTCGACATGTGGTTATAAAAGCGTTCAATTGAAGTATATTATTGTGGTAAATTGTTATTTGGAATTCAATGCTTTGAGAACAGAACTGGAACTCGATACGCTTCACGAAACACCAGTACATTTTTAATTTGGGTGTCCGATGAATTTCGTATACATTCTTTTGCATTCCCTCCAATCTATTAAAAAGTATAGTCGCATCAACCAGGTACGTTGAAATGTCGTGTTCATACGAAGACACCTCCTGGTGATGTTCAATTCTAAAGAAACAGTTTCACAATCACAACTAGAACCTCGTATAATAAACCTTCTGAGTTACAATAGTAACACCGTTGGTGTTCTTCCTAGATGACAAATGGTTGAATGAAAAAATCCTTATGACTTTGATAAATCCAATGAAATGTAATAACATCCCAGAAAAAATGTTTGTTCTCGGTGAAAGTATTTTTACCAAAATAGTTTTCACAAAATAATGATTAATATTTGTATTAGAACAGCGAATTTTTTAATTGAACTGGTCTAGTCTAGTCCAGGCAATCAAAAACGTAGTTAACTCATTCTCTCATAATTTTTTGTTTAAACTTATACTTAGTTTGTATAAACAAGTTAATCACCAAGGTTCCTGCAAAAAGTTCTCAAAAAATTATATTATTAATGTTTTCTAAAGTAATTTCAATGTGATAAACAAGTATATCAACAACTTTAATAACTATGTATGAAACGTGGAGGAAAAATATGTTTTCACTCCTTTTCATTCATGAAGATGAGGCGGCTTCCTTGTCTCGGATGAAACTGCTTATAAAACCACATGAGCTCTTCTTTAATGAAAGTAATCTGTTTGATATTTCTCAAATTTTTTTATTGAAATGTTTGCAAACTTCTTATTTGCGATCCTAACGGCCTAGGATCACTATAGCTAGCCCTAGGCTGCACGGGTTTTCAAGCGGGGGTCTACGCAATTATGACTTGCATCTTGGAAAACCTGAGAAGAAACTATACAAATAGGCATTTATACTCGTATCTGCACAGCCAGCCGGTCGGCTCTGGGGGCTCTCAAGTTGGCTAGTCAAAGAATACAGAAATGCATTGGCTTAACTATCCAGAACAAACAAAGGTCAAGGTCCCTGGACACAGTGGCGTTGAAGGAAACGAAATGGCTGACACCCTGGCCAGGCGGGAGTCGTCTGGTACCCTGTTGGGCCAAAGCCAATGGTCGCTTTATCAATCTGCGTGGGAGTCTCGTCCTTCGAGGCCAGCTGAGCGAACAGTTGTCTGACTTGTGGCAGAAACAGTAAGGCAGGTCAGACTCTCTTTATCAAAGAGCCTGTGTCTAGGGTCTCAAAGACTTTCTCTAAATAGAAGGGACATTAGGGAGATGACTGGAATCCTTACGGGTCACTGACGTCTTAACGAACACCTTCATACCATGGACAACGCAGATGACCCTATATGTAGGAAATGCAAAGAGGTGGAAGAAACTGCCTCTCACATCCTGTTGGAATGCCCAGCTTTGATATTCCTCAAACACCGTTACTTCGGCGAAGCAAAACTGCTCCCCAAGGAACTTATGGAAATCAGTGTAAGTAATATTCTGGATTTCTGGCGAGCCACAAATCTGCCAGAATAGAATAGGATTTTGATTATGAGGCGCCACAATGGGCCCAATGAAGCGGTCTAAATGCATCTAAGGGTTAAACCCCTGCCCCTTAATGATGATGAATTTATTTGTTTTTGCCTAATTAACTTTTTTGAAAAACTCGGGTTTGTTCCATATCAGAAACTAGCGAATCCTTATTACTGGCCTCCCTTATTTTATGCTGTACTGTTCGGGTGTAAAGATCTTCTAATGTTTCCGTTATCGTTTCTCAATTTTGCCAAAATCAAGATCAGAGTCCAGAGTTAGACATGAATTGAAGATGTTGTTAGTAGACCAGCTGGGGAAAGAATCAAATCCGAGATGTTCTGTAAGACATATCTCCTGAACAAAACCTCAACACAAGAAGCCTCACCTAAATCTATTTATTTTTCTTCTTCAGAAGAACTGAACGATATTGGCCATCTAGTAATATGATCTGATTCATGTGCTGGGCGGAACAAAAACTAACCATGAATTCCTGTGGTAATTTGTGGTCCAGATTCTCTACAAGCAAGGTCTTCAGTTCATGTAAAGAAGAAGGCTTTATGCCCATTAGTAGAAACGCTATGAATCCCAAGCCATAGAACCAAATTTTTCTCAAATAAATGCTTCGAAAGTTGAAATCTGAGATGGATATGGTTATGTTATGTAGCAGAAATCGGGGACCACTCGTTTTCAGGTTTGTTCGCTTTAATGATTTTTACCTGTGCATTCTTCTGTATTTGCAGAAGAAATGAAGGTTTTTCCATCTATTCATTTAGCGACTCGTCGAGAGTTACATGCCCAACAAAGAATGAAGTCATAATTATATTTTGAGCATAAAAAGATCTTCCTTTGATATCATTTCTGATTGGATATTACCTAGTGGAGGAATGTTCCGCCAAAGTTGGCAAATGAATAGATTATATTTGTTGTTTGGTTACGGTCGAATTTCCATACTCATCACTTCCCTCAAATAAGTAGTGTGAAGGAAGTATTGTAATCGGGCTAAAATGTTTTCCGTATTTTTACGGTAATATCTGTTTTCTGCCTTTCCGAATTCATCTTTAACTAGCTTTAAAAAGATCTCTGGTTGTGTGTATATGCATTGCGTAAACCACTATGAAATAGATTGTCGATTAGGTCGTACGGATTTGTACTATTACAAATCGTTTAAAAAAAGAAATGTGTTTACTAACATCCATCTTCAGTTCAGATGGAACCATAGTACTTTATTCGAACAGAGCTTTTCTGGTTATAAATATATATCATACGCATATATTGAACCCCAGAGGTCTAAGTTTGAAATGACGTCTTCGAAGTGTGACGTCACACCGTTACATTGCATTAATTATTACTCTGTGATATCATGAAAGCAAGGTTGATTGTGTTGATGACTTTGACCGTTCACCTGTCAGCTAATGAATATTACGTGTAAAACAGAGTTGTAAAACACATAATGTAGGTAAATTCGAATAAACTTTCATTGCAATGACATAGAGTACAATTTGGGATCCTTTCACCTCTTCATTTGTTTGCAATCACTATGATTCGCAGTCAATTTTTCTCTATAGTATGGTTTCGGTTCTGTATTGTAATTATCTAACCTACATTTCAAATTCGAACCTTAAGGTCTAAAACAGGCTTTAGCTGACCATAGACAGACACACATGCGCGCGGTTTTGCATGCGGTGCCGACGAGCTAAACGACGAACCACAATTGCGCTTTACCGTGTAAAGACAGAACTCAAAAAAAATCCAACAAATACGCACTTTTATCTGATGGTCTCGTCTGTTCAAGGTAATACAAATCTCTGTGTAGCCGGAAACATGAGTAAACCTTTTAGTCCAGGCTGTGAACCGGGATTTTAGCTATAATTAAAAAAAAAACATGTAAGTTCGAATCAAAAATTTTTGTTTGAATTAGCTTCAGGAGGTTCTCAGGATCATTCATACACCTTAAAACCTCTTGGGAACCCCAACCCCACCCATTGGGGGCGAAAATGGCTCTGAATCTCCCAAGTTTTGAATTGTATTTTCTACAAAAGAAGGTATTTTGGCATTTCGAGTGCCTTTGGGGGTTTTTTGGGTCGCTGAACACGAATCCGTAGCCAGATTTACTTCCAATCCATCGTACGGGTGGTCAAATCGACAAAATTGGCCAATTTCGCACCCCTAATATGTTATTTTGCAATTTACGTGTTTTTGGCATTTCGAATGCACCAAGGAGGTTTTTTGGGTCGCTCAATACGATTCCAAAGCCAGAATTAGTCAAATATCATCGTTGGGGTGTGGGAAATTTACAAAAAAGGCTAATTTGACACGCTTCTAAATTTTTATTATTTTTGCATTTTGCAAATTACTTCGGAGCAAATCTGGCTTCATAATCGTATTCAGCGACCCAAAAAACCTCTTTGGTGCATTCGAAATGCCAAAAACATATTAATTGCAAAATAACATATAGGGGTGCAAAATTGGCCAATTTCGTCGATTTTACCACCCCGACGATGGATTGCAAGTAAATGTGGCTACGGATTCGTGCTCAGCTACCCCAAAAACCTCCTTGGTGCATTCGAAATGCCTAAAACACGTAAATTGCAAAATAACATATTAGGGGTGCGAAATTGGCCAATTTTGTCGATTTGACCACCCCTACGATGGATTGCAAGTGAATCTGGCTACGGATTCGTGTTCAGCGACCCAAAAAACCTCCTAGGTGCAATCGAAATGCCAAAATACCTTTTTTTGTAGAAAACACAATTCTAGACTTGGAGATTTCGGGCCATTTTCGCCCCCAATGGGTGGGGTGGGGTTCTCAAGAGGTTTTAAGGTGTATGAATGATCCTGAGAACCTCCTGAAGCTAATGCAAAAAAAAATTTTTGACATTTTTTTTCTGGTTCATAGTCTGGACTGTTGGAACCGAATTGATTTATGTAGGTGTATAGACGAAGATACATCATTATGGAAAATAAAATCCTCCGGATAAAAATTTTAAAAACTTTGATACAACGCATTGGTAGAAGTTTATAAAAAATGCAACAATCCATACGCTGGAGATATAGTGAAAAAATCAGTAGTTGGGAAGTACTTCTAGAAAAATATTATACCAAACCTCTGGTACTACGACTTAATTATGTTTATTAAGGATCAAGAGCAACCCTCTGGAAAGTGTTATCGATCTCTTCTAAGCCACATTTTTTGCTATACTAAACGCTTCCTTTTTTTCTTTGACAATAAATGAATATTTCATAATAAGTTAATGCACCAATAATAGCATTTTTCTTCTCACGCGTCGACATTTTAAGCGCACACTCG
Source organism: Endomychus coccineus (assembly GCA_958510875.1). Lineage (NCBI taxonomy): Eukaryota > Metazoa > Arthropoda > Insecta > Coleoptera > Endomychidae > Endomychus > Endomychus coccineus. The sequence goes on along the minus strand of OY294067.1, from coordinate 256,200,036 downwards.
AAATTGTGAACTAAATGTAACGACCTAGCATATATTGAAACTTTCATGGAGCCACAAATTCTACTGGTTTTACCCCATAACCATGGCGATTTGAATGTGACGAGTATTGGGAGATTTGCGTGTACTTTTATTGCTTTGGTCGTTAAAGAACTCGCTACGGATAAATCAGCTGTTTTGCTGGTGACTAGCAAATCCTCGCGCAAAAGTGTCTGTCTATCTATGGCCAGCTTATGTCCACAAACTGTACTATAGACATTGGAAATGTACAGAAACGAAGGATTATCAAAGTTAATAAATAAAAAGTCGAAAGTTGATTTTCATTCGACGAATAACGCATAAATCTTTTGTTTATCTTATCTAACAAGTAGGTTTTGAACATGCTAATCCACTAAAAATACATTGTTTAAAATCGAATTCTATGCCACTTCCAATCGTGGCGCAAGTAGAATTAGAAATAAATAACGATATGTTTTCCGTATCGCAAATTGATAGTAGTACAACATCTATAATAAATTATTGTAGAAACAAGTAGTTGCGAAACGAGATTCGCATTGATGGATGCACTCACTAGTAAACGAAGATTTATATGCGATATACGACGCTGACCTAAATTCGAAACATTTGGGATAAACTTAAACAGCCAGATGTATTTCATAACGTCAATACGTTCTATTTAAGTGGGCGTTGTTCGACTTGAATGCAAGTATACAAAAAATCAATTTGTGCTTTGCAGCGGCACTAATCTGTCACAAATAATAGTTCCTTTATGTGTATACCGCATATAAACTTGTTGACAGGCTCTTCTTTATCTTTAATGATGGGAGGTGTAGAAGCTATTGAGATATCTAGTCCATAGTAAATAGCCTGTGTAAAATTAATGAGTTATATGACGATAGTCTTATAACTTCCATGCAAAATATATTATTACAAAAACTACTTGATGATATTTCAACAATGAACGATACATTTTAGCACCATTGTATTGAAACGATTTAAATGATATCTTATTACCCACTATTTTGGACTCTCTACACATAATTCATAGCATAATATGATCTTACAAAATAGTCAAGTAATTATTACTTTTACTTTTCAGATTCGTAAAATTATTTATTTCAGCAAAGAATGGACAAAATTTGAATGAGAACAATGGGAAAAATAAATATAAGGTGTTGAGAGACATATCAGCTGTTAAAACTGTTAACGTATTGCATTTCGGTATAAATAACACGATGATGTTGAATTAAAATACTTGAACTTGTTCGATGACCACAATTGATATACAGTTTTTACAGGTTTTAGTGGCAGAACTTTAACAGTCGATAGAAAATTTGATTTTTAGAAAAAAGTTCCTATTAACATATGCCCACATGCTTAATTTTTGAGATACAGGGTAGGGTGGTGTTGAATAAAAAAATTCTCAATTTTGTTTGAATCTCCGAAGATAATTAAGATGTCTCAATGAAATTTGGAATGCGTAGATAGTTTACCATATTTGCATTAATTTTAGACTGGTACATCCAGTGGCATAGAAATAGGTATTTAATAACAATAAATTCACCCGAAAGTGTTATCGCCCTCTAAAGTCTACTTTTTAGGAACAAACTGCAAAATTAAAATCGAAACAAAGAAGGTTTCGATATTTCTTTGTACCTGGCACCGTCTCACGTCAAATTTATCTTTTGTGATTTAATTACCAACACCAAAAATACAGAAAATTTTGCAAATTTGTCTTGTTAACTCTTGGTAGACTCACTATAAATTAAAGTTCATTGTAGTTATACGGTTTAAACATTTTTGGAAATAAAAATTTGTTATTCGGTCTTTCTTTGTAATATATAGCTGTAGAGATTAGAAAAGACAGCTTATTTTATTTTTGTGACTCAACGACGCTTTTTAATTTAAGGTTCCTCTTTTTCCAATTTTAACCCGATTTCCACGGTGGTGGTAATTAATCACAAGAATTAAATTTGCCGTGAAACGGTGTCAGGTAAAAAGAAATATCACGAGACCTTATCTGTTTCAATTTAAATTCTGCATCGAAGTTTGTTCCTAAAAATTAACCTTTACAGTGTGATAACACTTTTCGGGTCAATTTATTGTTATTGAATAAGTATATCTACGCCACTGGAAGTAATACTGGTCTCACATTTTGTGCAAAAACCTGGACACCCTGTATGTTGGTAGGATTTAAGAAGCAAGATTAGCAACTTTTTTTTTTCAATTTGTTATTGAACTTGGAAGGTGCATCACACTTAGTGTACAAACACAAAGAAAATATGATATCATGCGCCTAATTTTGGCGTTGAATACAGGTGCCAGTAATTTTGCCGGTGCGTACATAAAGGACGCTGGTTATCTTCTTGCTCAAATCAGATTTTATGAAGTCAATATGTCCAGTTCAACCTTCGTAGCAGGATGCCAGCTACCAAGTTAGCTATGTTGTAACCTGAAACAACAAGGCCGTAGCCAGAAAAATATTTCGGGGGCAGGGAAGATTTGTGAGTCCAAAATATCACATTTACTAGGTCTTTTTAAATTTTTTTTCCACTGATATAACGAAATGTGAGTATAGTTTTATTATAATTTATCGTGAAATCAAATAAGTACGCACAGAAATGTAAATGTAACTAGTAGAAAAGAAAATTTAATATAAAAAAATAAAGCTACTACGCCCTAAACTGTAGTATAGCTTACTAGATGGTTAGGTCATGATGTATAATTTTATTCGGCTTTGAATAACATTTAAAATTACATTTATAAATATTAAATGAAGTTTTCCACGTTACCCAGGAGGTACTCCATCATGAAACGTGTTGTCACTTGATGGTACCCTCGGCGGTAGGGTAGTCCTATCCCCAAGATAATTGAGAAAAATAACGAAAGCTAACTACATATTAAATTTTGTCAGTGTGATAGATTATTTGCTTTGGAGTGTTGATAAAGGATGGTTATTTTGGCTATTTTGATATAATTATTCCAGATTATATTGGATAAAATATGAGAAATTTTGTTTATTATTGCTTGACTGGAAATATTGCACGTAGAACTAGAAATTATTCTGTTTTGAAAATAACTAATTCTATGATAAGCAAAACGAATAAATCCAAATTCGTATTGACTGGATATCAATTGATTGAAAATTAAATTTTTCATTCGATTTTGATATTTTGGGTAATCATTTTAATTCATCCGTAAAACTTCAGTCAAGTCGTGATCATAGTATATTACAAATTTCAAATTGTATGTGTCTATTTTCCGATTATTATACTCGACAGAGTTCGAAGAGTATATTGCATTTACTGAAGCTGTTTCAAAAATTGTTAAAATAAGTCCTAGAACAAAAATTCCTGCACCATAGAATTTTTCATCCGTCTGTCTGTCTGGATGTATGTCACGAAAACCTTGCCGTCTACACGATAACTCAAAATCGAAAGATCCTATCATATTCAAATTTTGAAAAAAAAACACACCCTTTTCTGAAGGGTTGAAAATTTTAAAAAATCGAAACTCTCAAAGTTTACAGTTTATAAACAACGGCGGTCGGTCTAGAATACCTGGTAGATTCGGGTTCGATTCCCAGAAACGGAAAATTTACATTTACATTCCCTTAAAACATTATTAACTTGAATATTATTTATAGTTGTGTGAAGGTAATGAAAGAAATAATCTATTTCACTTTCATTACACAAATGCGAAGAATATCTTATAATATGTAAAACAATTATATGAAAATCAGTAACCAAATCACATGTTGAACTTTCGGATTCCATTAGTAATTAAGTTTTCCCCACATGATCTTCCTTTAAATAGATATATTGTTTCAATCGCTCCTTATTGTATATTTTGAAAATGAAGTTACAATGTAACATGAACAGAAGAATTTACATAAGAACAAAAAACGTATCGAAGTAGCATTGCGTTATTTCTAACTTGCGCGACTAAAAATTCACAAAGAGATATTGCAATAATCTGTTTAATAATTAATACAGCTGAAACACGCATTGTGTATTCCACAAGTCCGCAGCTGTATTGATATTAGTACCTATCCATTATATTAAGTAGTTGGAGACACGTGCCGCCATCGGGTCATAGATGAGAGGTTGTAATGTGGCTCTGAATAAATGAGCCTAGTTTAAAAGTGTTGAGTTTTTTGTCGAGTATTGCAAACTTGTTGGGCAATGTGCTTCTGAAAGATGTTACGTCCTCTCACGCACAATCTCCCTCTTGTGTTATTTGCATTGTGTATTGTACGTGAAGCTATTTATAAAATGCGTTTCGACATTTCCTCACGTGTATCATGCTATATTTGTTCTCTTACATACTAAGGATATATGGCTGTTGGGGGCTCAGCGAAATTTCTCTATCGCCAATCGAAGTTAGAAATTGAATAATCAATAAAAATTATTCGAATAATAGGTATCACCCAAGTGTGAGTTGAGTCCATATTAAAATTTAAGTTTAAATAAGCTTCCTGAATTTCAAAATATGAACATATCCATTATCACAGCTCATAAAATAAGTAACTGTATGAACTTGAAACTACTCAAAGAAAACCATATGATGTTGTAAAATATTATATATTGAATCCATTCTTATATGTGCCTGAACATGAGTGTAACCTTTGACCTCGGAACCTGGTAGTGTCGATTTACATGAATTGTGTGAATTAAACCATATTCAGACTTAAATTTTAAATTATTATTGACGTTTCAAAAGCAATTGGTATAAAATAGGTACTGTTTTTCATATATAAAAATTCTCGGGAAATAGGTCACAATAACACTTTGTTTTAACTATTCGTCTTTACGTACGTTTCGGTCTCACGACCATCATCAGAAGACTCACTATGTCTAAAAAGGGGGTTTATTAAAACTAATTATAGCACAAGCGTCCAAATCGCACAATTTAACTTCAATTAAAAGAGCCCACGCCGTCGAAACGAACAGAACCACGAATAATCGAAATTGTATCGTCAGAATTAATGTATAAAAAATTATTTTTTTGTAGTAAGAATCCGCTATTCAGTAATATTATTAAAATATATGAGTGCATATTGATTGGTATTCTCACAACAATTGAGAAGAACGAAGTTATTTGTCAAGTATCTACTTTCGAAACCAGATGTGTAGGATTTATGACAAGGCACTTAAGAAAGGTTTCAGACCTGTACTGGGAAATAACTATTACGAATTCTTCCTAAAAACATTTTCTACACTTATAAAGACGTATGTAAGAATTTGCAAGAGATTATTTAATCAAATTAGTATAAATATGACTTAGATTTTGTGTGTCTACCCTATGATTTACAGATTTGGGGTCCCGTTTTATGTGAATCATCTCCAGGATAGATCTTTTATAATAATTGGTTTCCTTAGTTAAGATATTAACATTTTTGTAATCAAATTGATGGTTATAATCAAAGCAATGCTTAGCAAGGGCGGTGGAATTTTCTAAGTTGTTATTTCTTGTGCTATATTTATGGCCGTACATTCTTTTTTGTAAATATTGTTTAGAGATTCCAGTATAGGTTCCATCACAATCTAAACAATTCAATTTATACACTGTGTGGGTTTGTTTATCTTTGGGTATTAACGGTTTTAGATTTGAGAAATATTTCCCAACACAGTTAGTAGGTTTATGCGCAACATTTATATCATACTTTTTCAAACATTTTTTGATTTTCTCTGAGGTCTCCGGAATGTAAGGTAGAGTTATAAAATTGTCTGTATTACCTTTTATGTTATTTTTATTAGACGAACCATTATAGATTTTGTTTATTCTTTCTTTAATGATAGGATTGAAAAAAGTTTTTGGGTAGCCATTCAATTCTAGTGTAGTACGAACAATTTTTAAATTTTTGGGGCGGTCATCTGCGTGGGACAATTTTATCGCGCGATCTGTAAGGCTGTTTATGACACTTTTTTTATAACAAGCTGGTGCAACGGAATTGAAGTGAAGATAACGTTGAGACCATACTTCTTTAGTAAACCAAGAGGTTTTTATTTTTCCATCAGCATCATGCCTAATGTTCATATCTAGGAAATTTATGTTATTGTTTAATTCTATTTCACAAGTGAATTGAAGTTTACAGTGAAAATTGTTAAATTTATCAATTACATATTGAATTTTATCGTTGGGAACACACATAAGGCAATCGTCTACATACCGTTTAAAGAATACAGGCCGAAAATCTAATGAACTCATAACAGATTCCTCTAGGCACTCCATAACGAGGTTAGCAATGGTAGCTGAAATAGGAGATCCCATTGCTGTGCCGAATATTTGTCCAAAAAATTGCTCACCATACTGAAAGTATGTTTTTCAGAAATTTTGTTTTTCAGAAATTTTGAGACATTTTTCATGGTTAATATATGTGTTGACTATGGAGAATGTGGTCATTTATCGTTAGTTAAGCATGAAATTATTATTTATCATCTTAATGCCATCATCAATCGCGATATTTTCATTATTATATAGTTCATAGAACTGTATCCAGCAAGATTTTTTTGAATTGTAAAGACATGTTACTATAGTGTTGTGGTTTGTGATAGATGTATGATTATTACTTGATGCTGAAATAGTTATTATTCTCGAATTCTGGGCAGAACTGAATATTAGATTGCATAACATTAGTAAAATTAAAAAAATATTATTCATTTATATATTTGGACCAGTAAGTGTCAGTATTCATTATAAAACAAAACAATCACCCTTATCCACTAAAAATACTGTTAAAGTACCAAGGACCTTTCAGGTGATTGTTTCTTTTTATAGTGTAATAGTATATCGACAGTATGAACTCTTTTATGTTTATTAGTGAGTATGAAAGCAGATATTTATGGGAGTTATTAGGCGAAATTCTTACGGTAATCCATTTCTGATATGTTTAGGGTCAGAATGAAATCTTAATTTGAGAAAGAATAGGTGTTGGATTAGAGATGTTGTTACTACAGCGTCCTCAAAGGACTACTGTATCTCTCTCGCTGTTTTATACCAGTACGCAGTAGATCCTTGAGATATTTCCTTTGTAATTTCCTCTATGGTATTGTATCAGGAAGTATTTGTTTCTGCTGAGGAGGGTAGTTTCGCGGTTAGTGAACAAATGTATTGGTGTTTCCTCCTCTATGTATATTTCTGCTTACCCTTTTCCAAGACGTCATATTTCCTAAAGTTACGTAAGAGAATCGGACTGTCTATGTCCCGAAAGAGAACTACAGTGTTATTAGCCTCGTCTGAGGATTTCCTGTATATTTTGTGTTCCTATACCGCAGAAGCGTCCCGGTCCTATCATAGGAGTTTCAATTCCTTTATGTCCTGGGATCCAGTGAAAGGTGATTGTGTTCTGTTTTCCAACGGTGTTTAGTTTGGTTTTGCAGGCAAAATCATCCTTGGGCTACTGACTGAGCACAGCGCTTTTATGGTTGCTTAACTAACAGACATGATGTCCATGTCCTTCTTTTTGTATCTTTTGTCCAGTTTTAGTTGTGCTCATGTCCATGGACGTTCGCTTGAAAGATACTGGTATACTTACCAATAGGTAGGTTCTGAGTATTTGGTTCTGGACCCAAATACCTTGGTCCCTGTACCTTCTGATCTATCGGTATACTAACAGATTGCGATTTCCCTAACAGGGTGAACTTTTCCCCTGTCCCCAATTTTCTTTGTTTCCAAGGTTGGTTTGAAAAGTCTGTGTAAACACAAACACCTTGCCATTCCGTCCTTTTGTACCTTTCCATAGGTACGTTCTTTGTAGGAGATGTTTACTCTTTTTGGGAGCACGGCGTTGGACTCTCTCCAGCATTTCTCTATCTCCGATTAAGGTTGGAAGCCTTATAACATTGCATTACTCTAGAAGAGGTCGGATATAGCGTTATAAAAAGCTTCAAGAAAGCCTTTGGAGACTTTCCATTAGAATGTAAAGTTTAGAGTTCGCACGCTTTCAGATATTACTGAACGAAGAACGTTTGTTATTGTAATACCAAGATAGTTATACGAGGGCAAGCTGAAAAATAAAACAGATGGCGCCACAATCGAAAATTTCATGTGACATTTGTGATGTACCATCTTTAACTAGAAAGCATTAAAATTTTCAGACTGATATTTCATTCAGTACTATTTTGAATTTCGGGCCTTGATTAAACATTATATCTTGCGTGGAAAAAACATAACGCAAACCAAAGCATCGCTTCTTAAACATTATGGGGATTTTTCATCATCGATTGGAACGATTCACAAGTCGTTTACTGATTTTCGTTGTGGTAATACGACCACAAAGAACGCCGAACGTTCTGGTCGTCCAATTGAGGTTATAACGCCAGAAATCGTCGATAAAATCCATGGTATGATATTGGACGATCGGCGAGTTAAAGTGCACGAGATTCCTGAGGCTATTGGCATCTCAACCGTACGGGTACGGAACATTTTGCATACATTTTTGAATTTGGTTTGAATTTGGTTCGAATTGGTTACCATACGATTTTTACCTATTTCCAAACTTGAGGAAATGGTTCGGCGGAAAAAGATTTGACTCCAATGATGATGTCATCACTCAAACAAACGCCTATTCTGAAGGATTGCCGAAATCGTATTATTTGGAAGGGATCGAAAAATTAGAAAAATTTTGGACGAAGTGATGTATGGAGCTACAAGGAGATAAATGTTGAGAAATAAAATAAGTTTCGACCAAATAAATCATTTCTTGTTTAATTTTTCAGGGACTTTTCACCCTCGTATTATGACATGATTCATTAGAGAATTGATTATGATGTATTGTACGTGTGGATTGTTTTTTCCGAGGTGAAGAATATTACATTTTGATATATTCAGTGAGATGAACCAGGTTTGACTCCAAATGAATATGGTCTCAAGATACGAATCTGTATTAGGGCAGCTTCAGTTCCTGGATCTATTTGGCGCAGAAAAATTTGATCAGTCCAAGCATTATTTTCAAAATTATAGTTCTCATCTGTTCTAATGACGAGATATTTGTTACTGAATAAATTCGAATTGGTTTCATCTTCTGCTCATTTTACTAAGCATTCTTAAATCGATTAGAGGCTATACGTATTTTTGAATTGTCCTTATGAATGCCCTATTAGTATAATCGTATATAGTTTATTGCTTTTATGCCCTCAGTCTATTGTCAGTCAGTTTAATGTTCGAAAGAATCAAGTTCAAGCATTCGTCTATTGGAAAGTATATTCAGTTCCCATTCGTCCAACACCTGTCGTTTCCCTTATTCCGTCGCTGGCAGCCCGGTGGGTTCGGATAGATTTCTTCTATGCGTTACACGGTGATCTAAGAATAAGAACTATCGACCGAATGCAGTGGATCAACTTTCTCTGACCTTGGATTAGTTGCATAACATGTTATCGACACAAAGACTGCCGTGTTGCCATTGAGCTATTAATAGAGTTGCATTGGCCAGTGTGCAAATAACAGCATGCGTGTACGCGCACTTGGAAAAGGTCCAGTCTGCAGATAAACTCAAGGGCATTATAATAATGTATAACCACATCCGCACATTCAAATACAAATCACCTTGGAGTGCGAGATATTTCGATTCACTATAATACTTACTACACTTTACTACTGCAACGATTTGTTTTGGTTGTTTATCGGATCATCGCCTTCAAATTATTCTTTCCATTTTCATTGTGATTCATTGTTTTACTAAATTCTACAAATAGAAACAGGATGGACCAGCCGCCCCACCCTTCTCAATCTTCATCCATACCAACTACTAATTATACATACTACCGAACGATGTATATTTCTTTATTATTAAATTTATACAGGCACCTGAATTACCTCTCTTTTTCGTATTCTTTTATTGAGAGATGAAATGATAAAGTAGAAAACGTACATATCAAATTTAAAGTGAATATTAATGCAAGTGCATTGCTATCTCAAAATTTAAGAGAGAACTACAGGAAATTAAAGGAATAACTAGTAAAACGTATAACATTTTATTACTAGATGAGCAAAACAGAATCTGTATAAACCCAGCTCGCCTCCTATCCACATTCTTGAATGAAACATAGGATACTTAGTTTCTAAATTTACTTGATTGCTTTTTGGAAATGAACAGACTTGCCGATTATTTTCAAGTATACTGGGATTAAATTTCATATATTGAAATATGTATAGTTCTGAATTATCATATGCGTTTTTAACTAATATATTTCAAGTATATTTATGATCAGAAAGTGTACTCCAGGTTAGGCGTTCTTTTCAACTGTTGCTTTTTTTGCCAAATAACCTGCCATATTCGCTATAATTAAAAATCAATCACCCTTATCCACTAGAATACTGTCAAAGTACTGAGGACCTTTCAGTCTCTAAATAGCCATCATCAAAATACACCAAATTAGAAAACAAAATGTTCCTGTTTGAATACTATTTGGAATTAATAGGGTATATAATGGATTATCCTCAGCTGGAGATTAATCTAAACTCCCTTCTTAATTACCCAGATATTTGTCATTACTCTCTGTTTCAAGAGTGACAAACTTTCTTGAGAAATGGTGTGACATGTATTTAAAAATGTTCTGCACCATTATTTTTTTAATGTTGGCAAAATGTTTTTTATACCAAGTTAGAATGTTCCTTCTAGTTTGCTGCCAACATAGCATTTTGAAAACGACTCGCAATCGATTTTGTAAATCCCGGATTTGTCGAAATTGAAAACGTTATCACAGATGTTGCCTAAACGATTTTTTAGCTTGTTCGTACATCTATAAACGGGTTGTATCGCAAATTCAGAATGGAATTTATTAATGTGTTTTGTGTAAATTTGTTTTTTAAGACAATGGAAACTGTTTATAGATGTAACAACAAGCTAAAAAAACCGTTCAGGCAACGGCAACACCTTTGTCAAAGTTTCCGACTTCAGATTTACAAAATCGATTTGTGAGTCGTTTTCAAAATGCTATTTTGCCCATATAAAAAAAATGATGGTGCAATATCAGCATTAGCATCTTCTGCTAATAATACAGGTCACACCATTTTAAAAGAATGTGTTAGTGAGAAAGCAATTTAATGAATGCAGATTTATCTCCTAAAGAGAGTAATAATTCCAAATGGTATATGAACAGGCACATTTTGATTTCTAATTCAATTTACTCTGATGATGGCTCCTTGGTAGGTGAAACGTCGTCAGTACTTAACCAGTATTATTAGTGGATAAGGATGATTGTTTTTTATTTCTAGTGTTATAGTGTATCCACAGAGTGAACTCTTTTATAGTTTATTACTGCCATATTGGAATCAAACCTTCATTTCAGTTCACAATATTGATCTGAAAACTGATGATGTGCTTGAAGATTTCCATCGCTTTAATTTTGAAAACGCCATAATAGAGTTTCATATCAAAACTGACTTATTAAGCCTTCTTATTTATATACTTTTCGCGGCGATGTTGGAATAGTGTATTGGGTTTTCTGAAGCTATTTATTGCTGCAATCGTTAAAGGGGTCTAGAACAAAAATTCTTGCACCAATAGTATTTTTCATCAAATTTTAAGCAACTTTGAAGCAATCCGTCTTTCTGAAATTGTGTAATAAACACACCTGTTCCTGAAGGGTTGAAAATTTAAAAAATCATAACTGCCAAAGTATACACTGTATCGATTCAAAACTTCACTAAATTTAAATTAATTTAAAACTGCTTTGGTCTAACTTTCAAAAAAATCGTTTAACTACAACAACAAAAACAATTATTAAAGTGAACTTAAATTTACACCGTTCTTTAAAATCTTACAACAAGACGGACATATTGCTAGTTTAATTTTTGAAAATATGAAACTTAAAATGTTGATTATTCCCAATCTTTCGATCCTATAGAAGCTCCTTCTTCTGGTATAGGTGCTGTGTGATATTCCAAACTATGTTATGACTGCAAAGTTTCTTATATAATACATTCTATTTTCAAATTGTATACATTATCTATACCTAAAGCAGCCAAGAGCATAGAGCAAAACTCTAGGTCGAAAGATCTAGAAGGCGGTTCTTCCATGTCTCTTTGCCATGAAAATTACTCATTTGACTGTCTTGGTTTACCTTCTAGTTTCATTATATTTGGAGTGAATAGATACAACGTGAAATAAAACCGATTTTTTGTGCAATTTGACCTACTGTCCCTTGAAACACTAGCACTAGAATGCTTAATGTCAAACTCTAGAAACTGAAAGTGACATAGCATTTTGTGATTTTTAATCCATTACCGAATAATGGCAGATGAACGCTTCGAAATGTTCACAAAATATTTTATTTGACATTCCCTTATTACAATATTAAATCGGAAAACTTCACTTTAAAATATCTAGTGTTACACTACTAGTGCACAATATGAAATATTGAAGTGAATGCCAAATAGGCGACGAGAATTTAATCAGTGAATCTTTGCCCAACCTAGTTCGCTTAACATTCAGCAAAAATATATACCGTGGACGTAAATGCAAGCTAAACCACATTTCACTTCCCACTACCCACCCAGTAGGTATTTATCTGACTGAATCAAAGATCCATCGAATCCGTCGACTTCAATTATGAAAATTAATATGCATAAAGCCTTATAAAGAATACGGGAATAGGTAATAAGCGTAACATCATTACTATTACAATACTTCGTGTGCATATAATATTTAAATATATATTCGTGTTGTTGTACCTTCAGGTTCCACGAACAGGGCTCGAAGCACGTGTTCGTACGTAGCCTACTTGATCACTGCAGCGTGTTATTCAATTCTTTATGAACAAAGTTTACTGATGTAAAGTTATTCACCTATCCAGTCAGCCGTCTACTGTATCCCTTGGAGCTATAACAGTGAGATTTAGTTCAATTAGACGACTGGTCAATACATATTCAAGAATAAGGCAATTTTCATCATTTCAAATGTATTGATGAATAATGTGATATGTATGTACCGGATAACGTGACAAGGTTATGTTCATTAAATTTACTTTTTCTTTGGCAAATCCTCAGAGCTATTTTCACAGGTCACAATTTTATTTATTTTGAAGTTTTCACTAAAAAGTGATTTCAATTTTGTTTAGTTTCACAGTATTTTCAAGTATATCTCAATAAAAATAGGGATCAACACCGGTATAAAAATATCCTGCTGATAGACTTGGAAAGTACTAGGTTCGAGCGTGGATTATTGCTTCGTTCCTCTTATCATTGTATTGGAGAGAATTGGTAGTTTCGAAAATATAGGAGTGACTTTTTATATTATCATTTTTGAAGTGAAAACTTCTTTAGACGCGTTGAGCTATTTCAGATGGGGGGCAAAACCATTAGTCCGTCACGTCCCGTCACGCTGTAGCTATATATATTAGGTATTTTGTATACTGCCGCCTGCTCAACTACTTGGGTCAGGCGTCGGGCAGTCTCTCTATACGCTTACACACGTGTGCATATCTGAGTCGGATACTCGACGTTATTCATTTACTCAATCCTTGGTCCTCGTGCAGACGAAAGTTATATTTTAATTGAATTTATTAATTGTATATTGTGTACTTAGTATCGTATCTACATGCAAGGTTTTAAATATTGTGAATATAATTCTTGTCATAAGAGTATAACATTAGTGATGTGTATAAGTGAGAACTTTTGCATGTGTACTACACATTGATGACGTTGTGTTATATCTAGTTTATTATTTTCATTGTTCGAATGTTGGATCACAGCATCAAATATAATAGTGAGTATAGTCTTGATGTTTTTTTTAATACTGCTAATACGAAAGTACAAAATTTTATTTCAAATAATTATTTGTGGTGTAATTTACGATCATACTGACATTTGACGGAAATGCTTATATGTTTACATTTTGCGTTTCTTTTTAGATTATTTGTTCATTGGTCCGAATTGAAGATGTTTTCTTTTACCACCATCCGTAGACATCTTCTAGCATTGGTCCGAATTGAAGATGTCTACGGATGGTGGTAAAAGAAAACATCTTCAATTCGGACCAATGCTGTTTAACATTACTTTCATTTACATCAATGTAAATATCAAAAAATAATATGTTTTGAAAATAAAATAATGTGTTTCTATTTCAATGACTATCGGGTTACATTCATACTCTTTACAGGGATTCTACCGCCCATTATACGTTTTTTATTATTAAATATAAAAATGTATATAATTGTTGATTGAAATGCTGATAGTTGTGAAAACTAAAGAAAAACTAATTATATTAATTTTCATTTAAAAATAACAAAATTGTAATTTCGGATGCTACAACGAGTACAACAATTCTATACTAAACTCCGTAGACAATAGTATCTGTGGCATCGGATATCTTCGTTGGTTCATAATGCTGAGCAACAAAATTTCGTCAGGCAGAAGGTGCATAAAATGAGAACCGATGATACAGGTGGATTACCATACGAGTTAATTTTAGTTCTTAATCGACCAAACAGGATAACTAATAACATAGATGTTGGGGATGGATTGTCCAATGGCACTGTCGGAAAGTCGTGTCATGTAGAAAGAGATGATACTGGAGAAATCATACGAATTTGGATGAAATTTCCAAAATAAATTGGTTACTTCATAATGTCAGTTTTCACTTCTGTCAGCAGTGCTCGGCGACTGCCCGTATTTTTTTTTCTATCCAATGACCACTGATTTTCCTTTTATTGTATATCACATAGAAACTTAGAAGTCAATCTTACACTTGAATAATAATATATTGGCCATAATTATTGCATCACACCAAGTGAAAAAGAGTATTAGATTAAACTTAGATTAGATTAGTTTTGTTGTTCCTACACCTTCCCTAAAGGACTATCGTTCCCCTTCGCGGCACTGTTTGCAGTGACCACGACCCCTCATGAATCCTGTTTAGATTCTTGAGTTGCTTTTGCTTCCACTTACGCTTTCCAAAACGTCAATTTTCTAAATTTAGCTAGGAGGATCTTGGACTGTATGTGTCCCGGAAGGGAATTCCAGTCCGAGTACTTTGCTTTGTATTCTGCTCTCAGCATTCCGGTGCTTTCAGAGACGATTCAGCTCTTTTGCGTGCAAAAGCACCTGATGATGGTCAGTTCCCTCCATTCCCGTATGTCCTAAGACCCAGTGGAGGGTGATTCTGTTCTGCTCTCGAGGTGTACAGGTTATGTCCTTCTTTTTGTATCGTTTATCCAGATTGAGTTGTGCGCATTTCTCAATTGCATGAAAGGTACTGATGTATTTACCTATCATAGGTTCCGATTATATGGCTTAGGCTCCATAGAGTCCGGCCCCATACTATCTGCGGTTCTGGATTCATCACAATACCTTTTTTTTTCTATTTTAGCAGTAGGCAAGATCTCAGCGCCCCAGTTGTACATCTACCTGCAAGTCTTTGAGTCTTACTTATATTCTTTGTTTTGCAATTTGCTTGTTTCTATGGCTCCAGTATGTGAGAACGGATCTCACAGTCATGGTGTATATCCACAATAGGATTAAGGGTGAAGATTTCAATCTTGAGGGTCCACGTGTATAGTGTGGAGAAACAATTTATTGTCGATATATTGTTTTACAGTACCAATTTATTATTTCTTATCAAATTATCACGTCGCAGAAACAGCTGATACCCGTAGAAGAAAGCGTCGGCTGGGCCGCTGCGATGTCATACCCCAAGTTTCAATACCTAATAAAAATATTTCTAATGAGTAGAAACAGCTAAAGGGGTGAAAAGACGTAAAAATATACCATGTGAAAGTTTATTTGAATTGACAGCGATATCCATGATATGGAATGGTTACGGACATGTAACTGTCAATGTATTATCTGTCTGTCATGTAAACGTTACCTGTCTTGCAGTGACGGCTCTTCGAAGGAGGCTAAGGAGGCTCAGCCTCCTCACCAATTTATCTTAATGATCATTCTCCATTTTATTTCCTGTTTCTCTGATAATTCTTTAAATTTTACAATTAATTCCCCGTTCTCAGTAGTTATTTTTAATCTGGCAACAGTGGCCAGAGGCTAGATTCTCTATATATCTCAAACCCTAAATACGTGTGGTCAACACAGTTGCCGTTTTTCCAACCAGTTCGATTGCCAAATAGGGTAAAACAGCGAATATGGCAACACCCTATGTAGGCTAGCTTTTCGTACGCACCCGTCGGTCGAATGAAATACGATTACGAATACTTGCTACCGCCCTACCGCTGCTAGAAGAATGCGAATCGTGTTCCGTTAGTTATTGTTTTTGTTCCACGAGGCGAAGTAAGGTTAAGTAGAAAGTAGTTAAATTATAATTTATCTAATCGGTGAACGTTAAAATGATGATTGACTTAGTTGCTGGGTTCTTAGAAAATCCATTTAGTGGATTAACATATGATAGAAAAGTGTTTTGTTAAAAATAAACGGCCTTTGCCGGATTTGAAAGGATTAGTGATGACAAACAGGTATGTTTCAAAATCGAAATACACAATAAATTATATTGCTTGCTATTTATATCTGATACAACTTCATGTTGGGGGCACTCGGGTTATGATGATTTGAAAAATTTAGCTCGTGGTATAGACAGACATGAAAAATCGCAGGAATATAATACATCGAGTATTAAGTTTAAATTAACCGGTAAACAGAATATTGTTAAAGGAGGAAAACATATAATTTGGTAGACAAGAAACTACATTATAAACAACTTTTTTATGAAATTTTAGATACTATTAAAGGTCAAATTGAGATTCGATTTTCCGATTTACATGAATTGAAGTTTTTCGACATTTTACACTTTTAGATAACTTAGTACTAAAATATACATTTTTTGATAAAATAGCACTGCACAATGAATTATGGGTTATATACCTACTCGGATAAAGATATTTTAGGCCAGTACGACATTCACGCCGATATGATAAAATATATGATGGACAATGATTTGCAACAAATTTTACCTCAGTTTTATAAACTACTTTGTTTGACAGTCACCATTCCTGTCACGTCGGCATCGGTTGAGAGATCATTTTCTACTCTCAAACGAATTAAAACTTTCATGCGAAATACAATGGGCCAAAATCGTTTATACAATGTTAGTTTGATATCTATTGAAAAAGATTTAGTAAAACACTTAAAACAAAATGATACATTTTATGGTACTCTACACCTCCACGTTGGTTCTTGCTTGGCAATAATTAATTTTGTCACTGAAGTAGCTGGTACGGTCGCTGTGCAAAGGTTAAATTTATTGGCTGAATATCGTATATTTTTACGAGAACGTTTTATGTCCAGCCTCCTCTCTTAAAAAGTTCACGAGCCGCCACTGCTGTCTTGTTGAATAGACACGCACGCACGCACATACACACAGACATAATCTCAAAAATAGTCTAAATCGATTCAGAAATGCTCGAAAATATCCGCGAAAGACCGGTTACGATACTTCCCTCATACTAAAGTATAGTGAGGCAAGTAAAAATTCATGATACTGTCGATTATTTGAACATAATTCAGAGTAAATATAAATATCGATTTGCTGTTTTAACAATTTCGTTGAAAAACATGACGATCGATGTCACGTGTATTCTAAAATGTGTTTACATAACCACTGTCGGTCAGTAGTAATGCGACCTTGAAATAGTGCTGTAACACTACGTTCCTATCTAAAGTGTTTATATCTGGACGAGTCGCGAAATAACAAACATTTATTTCAACATCCAAAATATAAAATATCCACAGTGGACCCAGTAGAGTAATAATATAAAGCATATCCATTTCAAACAATGCCTTTTTGAAATAAATCAGTAAAATTAATAAATCAAACAGAACTAAATAAGACATAACGTAACTGATAAAGTTATAATGTATTATAAGTTTGCATAACACCTAGTAATAATAATTTCCGAACCTATACTATACGATCAGTATAATATTATAATAATACTAGCTGACCCGGCAAACGTTGTATTGCCATGTAAATAATTTCTAGAGAATTTCTAGTTAAAAAAAAAATAACTCAATCATTGGAAGTGTGTAAGGATGTGGTATATGAGTGAAAAAGGCATGTAGCGCTGTGAACGATGAGGGAATATAAAAATAATAAAACACCAAACATTAATTTTTTCAATTTATTATAATTTATTCTAAGTAATAATTATTTATATCATTAATTCATTACATAATATTAATCTCTTAATGCTACAGCGTGAACAATATTTTTTGTTAGTCCATCTTTAGCTAATACAAACAAACTTGATGGTTTATCCACCCGAGAGCATGCAACGTATAATTGACAGTGTGAAAAACATGGTGTGCTCAAATCTAAGCCACAAACAGACATCGTTTGGACTTGGCATTTATTAATAGTCATTGCAAATGCCCATCTAATCGGAAATTGAATACGATTGAATTGGCACATCTGTGTGTATAATATGTATTCGTGGTATTAATATATTTTCACCTCGAAACTTGCCATTTAAAATTGTGGATTCGATAACGTTTTTCATTAATTTTTTAATGACTAATCGCGTACCGTTGCACAGCCGTGGCGGGTTCAATTTACGAAGCAAATTAATTGGAGATCTCTGTTGGAAAATTTACAGCTTCAGTGGCATCGCAAACTGTATCAATAGATTTATATGATACCAAGTCCCCTGGCAATAACTGTTGTATCTTCAGATTCAAAATGTCAACGTCCACATTTTTTGCCGCTAAAATTGCTCTTTCTGCAAGCCACTCGAGATTTATCTAATTCGTACATCGGGTAGACATGTGGAAGGGATAACTTACCAAGTGATAATAATTGATGTTATCGAACGGGATGAAAAATGATAAAATGACTATTAAAAAGCAGGGGTTGGTGATAGAAGAGTGAAAATTTAGGGTTGTATGTATTTTTTAATGCCACATAATATAAAATTAAAAAAAAATTTGTTAGGGTGAACACCCCTTATCACTTAGGGGTTTGAAAGATAGATAGTAGCCGATTCTCAGACTTACTAAATATGCATAAAAAATTTCATATGAATCGGTCGAGCCGTTTCGGAGGAGTATGGGAACGAACATTGTGACACGAGAATTTTATATATCAGATAATAAGATGCTCTTTATTCAACATCCAACTGCACGGAAAACCTATAATGCTCAGCACTCAGCAATCTAATCATCTCGAAACAAAGGATGAGAAATAACAATGAATTTTCAAAAATTCAGTAACTTCAATAATTATTCAAAGAATACGATTATTTTATTTATTATTAATGATTTCATTTTTCAGATACAGATACCCTAGCTATTATTCATTCATTTGTCTTTCTACAATAATTGTCATTTGTGTTAAAACTGCTTTGAGTGAGTAAGTGAGCCGAAAAAACTTCATTCGCTACGCTCACTTCTTCTTAATTAAATTAGTTAAAATCGAACTGTTTTGATTTGTTCATTTTAATGTTCCCTACTCTCACTCCGTGAAAATCAAACTCTTATATTATTTTATTTGTTCATCTTACTGTTCCCTACGCTCACTCCGTCTTAACTCGAACTCTGAAAACTTATCTATTCTTATAATTGTATATTCTGTTTTGTTTCGAATATTAAAGATGCAGATTAACCGGATCTGTGTGTGTTGTTATATTTCTCTACACAAATTTTATCTTTCTTGTGAAATTCTGGATCTGCTTCGAGTTATTGTAATGCCCAATCAGTGAATCTGCTAGGCGCAAATGGTCATTGGGCTTGATTGTTGAGTTGATGCAATCTTGTAAACAAGATCATTTGGCAAAATTCACTAGTGTTATTGAGAAAGACCCAATTGCTGAGAATATTCCGAAATCAGCTTCATTGGTTGCTGTGCTT
This sequence comes from Endomychus coccineus, assembly GCA_958510875.1. NCBI lineage: Eukaryota > Metazoa > Arthropoda > Insecta > Coleoptera > Endomychidae > Endomychus > Endomychus coccineus. The sequence continues at coordinate 256,180,248 of OY294067.1, read as the reverse complement.
TCTCTCAATCGTACGGGAACGACTCGATATAACTACTTGGATGAGGTGCACATGAAGTTGTTACAACATAACGATAATTTTGGTAATGAATTTGAATAATTGTCAAATTAAATTAAATCCGGGCACCGCACATGATAGATCTAGAACTATTTAACAACTAACGAACTAACTGGTAACCATATTTTCTTTCTAATAATATTATCTATTTCTATTAGGTAGTAATTTGTGTTCTTCAACATTGCATTATCTAGAACTTATTATATATAAGTCATAGAATTTTATCCTCCATTCTAAACTGTATTAATAATAATAATAATAAATTGATAAAATAGCACTATTTCCGTCTCGATGACGTTCAATGAATTCACGCATCTTTGTACATCCCTGATAATTCCATTATAAAAGACAGAAATTACATAGAACCATGCATGCAAGTTGATTGTGCTAATTATAGTTTAAGCGGCTTAGTTCCAAGGCCGAATAAACTGTTGCTTGTTTATGTTCTTTAATGGTAGTTGTTTTCTAGATATTTAATTTACAGTGAATGTACCTGTGATATATTTCATTTCTTGAATTGCATTCGTCCAGAAGACATAAATAAGTAACATAGTGTTTGTTACTTCTCCATTATGTATATGTTGATATGTTGTGGTTACTTCTGGTAGAATATAAAAAAATTGTCTAAAAAATTATTCAGATAAATAAATTCAGTTTTTGAATTTAGCGTACTAGGAAGTACATATTATGAGATAGGTATAATTATAGTATTTCGAAAATTCGATATTCAAAAATTTTCAATATCGGAAGGTTTCATCATTTAAAAATTTCTAAAAAATAAGATTAGCTCCAATTAGGGTTGCCATTATAGAAGATAATTCATTTTAACTGTCAAAACAGGCATATAATATGACTAATGTTGCAACGTAAAACTTGAGGTCTACTTTCAATCAAATCCATATTAATTGATCTTTTTTACTAATATACAATTTTATTTAGTTTTATTACACATCATCTGAAAATAACAAAAGAATTTCACCCATTAGAAGTGGCTTGAAAATGCAATTGATGCTGACCTATTTTTTTAACACTTTAAACCTATTAAAAATGCCCACTTCATATACTTAAAAAATTGTTTCTTTTTAATTTATCTTCAAAAGCGATACCAAAAAATTTGAAATATGCGGTAATTATAATAATGAATTCTGGACGTACTTTACGTGATTCAATAATAGTAAGTTCAAATTTTGAAAATGGTCGTTACAAAAATTCAAAAAAAAATAGAACCAACATATCCTAGAGAATTTAACCGCTGTATAAAGTAGTTCGAATTGAGTTTACGTTTACTTAACCTCAAAATTCTTGAATTGCAGTTAAAGAAGGATTTAGTCAATTACGTTAGATTTCCTTTAATCGGAGGACCCATTACGATTAAGACACGTGTGGTGATACCAAAGTCTTTCACTTGCCAAGCACACCCTGTAACTGCCGCTGCAAATATTAAAGCACGGAGAACCAGCTTTTATGACAATTTACTTACGTTTTGTGTTCGCATCTAGCAACGCCTGCGAATAGTAGAATCGTGACGTCATGGGCGTTGAAATATCGCAGCCGTTTTGTAGGTTAATGGAAATATTTCATAATGTTTCATTTTCAATTATTTATTACAAAGCGAAAAAATGCCGTAAAACCAATAAATTAATTATGAAATCATACTTTATCAACCATCAATTTCAATATATAATATAAGAATTGAAATCGAAAGAATATGTCAAAACAAATTGTCATATCGTAAAAAATGGAAGCTGTTTAGAGTTCGTGTAAATCTCTTCCAAAGCCAGTTAGATCAGAGATTAGATTGTTAAGGGGTGTCAGGTATACTGCGTTCTTGAAAAACTATTGTATCCCCCTTTAAAGTACTGTTTTACATAACATATATAATATGGCCTCGTAATTATTCACTACATTTGGATATACATGACGGAATAGGTTTGCTTCTGATCAGTAGGTTACTTAAATATTGTCGTAACAATTATTTGTCTTTCCAAAATTTAATTTTAATGGTACCACAACATAAACTCGTCCACAAGTTGGGAACAAAAGTGAAATCGAGATTTAGTTTCACTGATGAAATGTGCCTGTTTTGTCTGTTTGAACTTTCATTTAGGAAGGCGCAAGTTTATCGGTCGACAGTTGTGTAATGTATTCTTGGTCGGTGGTTTATGATCTGCATTCCGTTTCCATATGATTTGTTTGTGTCAGTTCTTTACACGACTCGTTAAATATTAGCTATTATTATATACTATGCGGTGTTGGGAATAATGTTAAATGTCAAAAAGTCGGAAGACACTATCGAGAGCCCTACCCGCGTTCTCGAATTGTTCGCTTTCTTCACCGATCCATCGAAACCTGATATAACTACGCTATTGGGAACACTTGTATAGTTGCCCAATATTTGGAAATAACATTCTCTTACGTAGGTTTTCAAATTTCTTTAAATGGTTCTCTTACATCATTTGCTATTAAATTTTAATATACTGACACCATTAATTCACTATAAACGGCTGGCGAATTTTAGCAGTTTGTGATCATGTCAATACATCATTTTCAATAGTTAGAATGGATAATATCAAATATAGTCCAAAAAAATCCATCTCGACATCACTCATCCTTGAAACAATTTGACCAAAGCTAATTAGTTTTTTTTATTTGCTCAATGCATACCATTCACTGATTCATTTATGATTTTTGAATATACTTGAATGCCTTCTTTTGTAAATCTTCTAATATATTATAGAACTTAACTGACCCATTTTTTCAATATAGTGCGTTAACTTGCAAAAATTAATAAAATAGAACCAAGAAATTTAACACGTACAATAGGTACCACACAGAGTATTAGTATTAGTACTTAATAAGAGATTTCTGCTATATTTACTTTGGTTCTGTGTCGTCATCTGACGGGCTAGTTACTCTGACACTTCTTGGAAGGTCCAGAAATCGTGAGTCAATACTTGGTATTGCAAAGGTTTATTAGTGAGACATCGTATATTATTATACCTGATAGAACAGTCGAACAGTGGCAATACAGCTGTCCAAAAATATTGAATCGATTTAGTCTAGAAGCCTTAGTACTGTAAGAGGTACCACTCTGGAATGTAATATGCTTAATATAATTCAGTTCATGCTAACACCCTTTTTCCACTTAAATTGTAACAAATCTAAATTACTTTTCAACAGCGATGCAGTCCTTATCAAAGCCATAATGTAAACGTAAATTGATTCTAAAACTAAGATTATGAAAAGATGCGAAATACTTTACGGTCAAATTTGGGAAAGGGTTAATTACACCCAGTAATAAAAAGGCCATTATGTTATTTCCAATGAATGAAAGTGTTACCTATAGGTACTTCTTGGCTGAAAATAAAACGTCAAATATTCCAGGTAGTCAACATCTTATTAGTGAACAAATAATTACTTATATTACTTGTTCATGGAGTTACTCTGAATTATAGAAGTTCTTGTAATAATGGTTTGTTTTCGATAGGAAATAAATGAAAAGTCAATGAATGACCTCTATGTTTATACATTTCTATAGCTTCCACTGTCACAAATAAAGGTCCATCGCTGTATTTTAAGAGAAAAATACCTCATTTTGTAATTGTATAACCGGTTTGTATTAAATGGGTTCAAAGAGCATTATTATAATATTGGTACTACTAACATTGATAAGTCCGCCGTAGCAAACCAGATCTTTATCTCTTAAAATATAGCGATGAACCTTTTTAAGGGACATTGTAATCTATAGAATGTATAAACATAGAGATCATTTATTGAATTTTGATTTATCGCCTATCGAAAACAGCTCATTATTACAAGTACATAATTCGTGATGTATGTAATTATTTGATTACTAAGACAATGACTACCTGGAATATTTGATGTTTATTTCCAGCCAAGAAGTACCTGTAACACTTTCATTCATAGAATTGCGTAAAGCCGCTTTATTACTAGTTGTAATTATCTCTTTCTCAAATTTAAACTTCAAGTATTTCGCATTCTTTCATTATCTTTGTTTTATATCGTTGATAATGACAGCATCGCAGTTCAAAAGTTCTTTAGACAAGTTACTATTTGAGTGGAAAAGGATATTAGTGTAAATTAAATTATAGAGAAACTTTACCAATTATTATTACGCAACAAGAGATCTTTGTTATATTTACTTTAATATCAAGTCTTAGCAATTAAGACGTCTGAAATAAATTCCATTTGTTATTCTTCTTTTTGAAATTTCGAGGTTGTCAACACCAAACCCATGTTTTTGATATTTTTCCTTCACATAATGTTCATTATACTTACTCGCCTCTGTATAATTAATAAATGGAAGTATGGAGTTTCATTTGCAACAGTTTATATATCATGATTATCAAACATCTCTTATTTAATTACTATGGAATATAATATAGTCACCATCAAGCTCGTATGCTGAAATGATATCGAATTTACTTGAAATTTAATAGGACTTTGACTTTGCTTTTGATACTTTGCACTATCCGTTGCCATTCTCAATTATGTATAGTTGCCGATGCCACCGCGATCCGATATGTGTATAACTAATTCGTATTATCTGATGGTTCTAGAATCATTATAATACCTCAACGAACATAATATAACATTTGTTAATATTCATTTCTTACCTACAGCATCAGATCGACCGTACTTGCTCTGCCAATGATTAATCATATCAATATTGCTTTGAAAATTACAAAAGGTTATATCTTCTGTGATGTAAATTATTACAACTCACGCCTATTGAAAGGAAGAACCGTACATTTTCTGAACAAGAAAACGAAACCTCTACACAGCAACAGGCAAATCCGATCAAAATTGAATAGTTCATGATCCCTATTTGTTCGAGTCAAACCAAAACATATTCCGTTGCTTGTTTGAGGCACATTTCTATACGAAAGGAGAAGAAATTCGTTATCTTATAACTTAGCCGGTACCTAGGCTGCACCTGCACATGCCTTGCTTTTATTAGTACATTATAATCACGGAATTCTTCCTTATTGGTATAAATCGTGGCTCTATAGTTAAGAGGCCAGAGTCTACAGTGTGGCAACGCTGTAATCTTGTGAAGCATCAGTCCTAACTCCTTGCTGTATCTCGCGTGGAAACTGATGTTTCTGTTCATTTCTAACTCACAAACATACAATGAAGCATTTCATTCAATTCAAAATATTTATTTAAAAAGTTACTCCTCTCAACTGCTTGATAATAATTTACTATCCTGTATTCATTACCCTAGTCTCCACTATTGGCCCAATTTCACGCTTTATGTATATCATGTTGATAGAACGCATTTATTATAATTAATATTTTTACAATTATGTTTATGTAACTCAAAATTCTTATTATTATGTGACAGTATAATTATATACAGTTTTTGATCGGGACATTACAATTTGTAGCTTGCGCTTTTTTGTAGTTGTTTCATTTGTGATATGGCCATATTTTGCCTTAATGTAGTTATTAATTAAAATATTTCAAAAAATTGATAAAATTGAATTAAGCTTTGAAAATGTATTCTATCTTGCATTATTAACTTTAATCATTCTGTTTATAACAGATTAAATTTTGCTAAAGAAATAATAAGTTTTCCTGTTTATTATGAACTTACATGATACTATATGCCTACCAGGGTTGCCAACTTTTCGAACGCGTAGCACATTACCGTACCATTGGGAGGGTTTACGGGTCAGAAATAATAATTAATATTGTAACATTCTGTATTTGTAAAAATGAACAAAATCAATACATGCATACTTCATAAAATAATTCTTCCTAACAAAGAAATAACACACCTAATGTTAAATTAAAATATGAATTGAAACCACATTTATCTTAACAATTATTGTGTATGGATTCTATGGTGAATTCATATCGGACATCTATTAAAGTAGACTTTGATGATGTAGAAGAGGTATTTTGACAATTTTTAGAATATAATAGACTAATTGTGATACGACTTGACATCTCCGGACTTCTAAATTGATACAATTTCCAGTCATCCTCACACACTGTTTACTTAATAGAGTTTTTGTAATTAGTTCGTTTCTAACAATTTTGAAAAAATTCACGCGCTGCGTTTCAATGTGGTAGTGATAGAATATTTGAAACAAAACGTGCTAGATCCACAAGAGATTCATAGTTCGAAAGTATATATTATGCTCTGCCAAAAATCCACATAATTTAATTTCAGCCTCTTCAACCTTACTGGTAGAGGTATTGAGTTGAAAAATTTTGAAGCACCGATGTTTTTTCTCCTTGATTTTGTGCTTTTCTGAACCTGCGTGTTTTTTATCATTGACAACTCAGCTACAAATTCATTTTTGCAAAATATACATTGTCCTTTCAAATTATTATTTGGTACAGAACAGAGTCATGATATGAACTCTGGATAATCTACCCAAGCTTGAGAAAATTTCTATAAAATTAAAACATAAATTTAATATAATATACATTATTGATTTTCTGTGTTACTTACTTGTTTCCTATCTAACCTTTTATCTTTCTCTACAGAACTAGGCACGTCATCTTCACTGTTACTTGACATTTTTAGTACAATTTTCAGTTTTGAACAACAATAGGCGTTAAATTAGTTACTAGGCTAATTATGAGAAACAGAAAATCTATTCGGGGAATTACGAAATTTCACTTCAGTATTTTATAGAAAACGCTTCAAAATTAGATCCGGTTGTCTCTCATGCGTTTAGTTGACTAAGTATAATCACTCTACTACCCAACAGAGGGCGTGTGATACAAATGAAAGTGAATTCAAAAACGTTAATTCTCGTGAATAAATACTAATATTATTCAATTCACCAGATTACCGTACTTTTGATGTACGGTTATTTGTTTGGACCGTACATCGTACAATGTTAAAGATTACCGTGCATTTGGCAGCCACCTCTATTCAAGTCGTGACAGTATTTGTCATCAGTATCATTTACTTTTGATTTTAAAATATTTAACATACAGACACTTTAGATAAATTGGTAGGTACTCTACTTACAATATTGGGAACATTATCCAAATTGCACTTATGAAACAGAACAAACTAGAAATCACAATGTATAAGAACCATCCTTCACACACTGTTATTTTCAAACGACCACAGCTTGTTTAGGTAAATTGAGAAAAATGCAATGCACTGTACTGTTCAAAACAGTTTAACTACGAGGATTTTCTTCAAAAAATGTTTTTTGCAAAACTGATCATTTGGATGATAACTGACTCCAGATATTTCTTAGCCACTATGCCCTAAGGTCGATTTCTACTGGGAATCTAAACACTGGTGTATGGTATAACTATTTTTGTCAGAGCTATAGTTCCTTGAGCTGGAACCCAGCACTTGTATGGCATTGTGGAAACTGCAAATTGATGAATCTGTATATGTGGTTTTCGCACTATTACCCATAAACAATAAGTAGTATCTAAATAGAAATCGTGAAATAAAAATAAATCAATGTGTTACTTGAAATCGCATTTAACTTGAAAATAAATTCAATAAAATGGAGTTATAGTAAATTAAAGTATATTTCAACTTCGAATGAAACTGGAAATAATTGTATATGCTTAAATACTTACTTTAAAATTATCATTTGAAATTAAAAATACTGAAACAATTATTGGACAAAGTTTAACATAAAAATAAACACGAATATATCAACTCTCATTTACATAGACAAACATTATAACTGATCTCGACGTTGCCAATTCTTCGATATTCTGATCTAAACCATAGAAAGCCATGTATAAATGCACCACAGTTTACTAAAATGCTCTCAATATGCCACAAAATTATAACAAAAGACGGATACACTGTATAGTATTAAATAGATAACATTTATTATTCTTTTTCATAGACTTATCCTGTCAAAATTACCTTAAAACATAGCATGTACAAGATATAACCTCAAAGAATTCGATTCCTTAACACAATAGAGACTACTATTTTGGATGGTTTTGGTGCTTAGTTCTTGAAAATTCATGTCTATAGTTTTATTGAAAAATACACTTGTGATAAATTTTTACAAACTTCGGTTTTATTAAACAAAAGGTAATTTGTTTGATAAAGCCACCGTGTGATGAAACATGTCACGTTTTGTTTAAAAACAAATGATTTGTTTGATAAATCCACCGTGTGGTGAAACATGTCACGTTTTGTTTAATAAAAATGAAATTTGTGAAAATTTATTCTAAGTGTATTTTTTATTAAAACAAGTATTTTGATTCAAAACACTAACCTGATGGGGTCAAAACTCAGTAATTCCATTACATTTTAGTGTTACACGTTTGCGAGGTAGAGCGTCCTGTAATAAAATATACAGTATGACTGCCTCATATCTGAAATAACAAACACTTTAAACACTAAAGATGAAAACCAAGAAGGGTAATCAACAAAGAAAGATAAGGCAGTGCCAAGTATGCAATAAACAAGAATAAGAATAATAAGAATAATTTTATTGTCCTATTGATTTACAAAAACAAATGCTTACATTAGTAAAATATAATAAACATAATGTTAAAAATATTTGTGTAGTAAACATTCACAGAAGCACAACAAAAGAGTGCTAGTGTGTGACTGTTCAATACCAAAAACGAAAGAAAGAATATTTATATTAACTTTTAGTCTCAAAAAAACAATTTGAGGATCTCTACTTCTGAATTACATATCCAAAATTTACATTTCTTTTAGTTGAAGCTGAATAAAAAAGTTAGTTTTCATTGTTATTTGAAATTTGATGGCAATGATTCGCAAAATAACAGTGGTTATTGTAATCGCAAAGTTGAATTCTCCATGTTCGGATTAATCAAATTTGACGTCAGTTGTTGGGCCTCTAATTTCTTTAATAATACTAATTAACTTTAGCTTGCCATAACTGCATTCTTAGCAGGATGTCTGCGGCAATAAGTATGCCATATTTTCGGTTAAAGTGGCTATCATAGTGCGGTATAACTACAAAAAAAGATAGAGTCTCTAACATATTGTTAACATATGATTATAGCTAATTATGGAACATGATTTTATTGTTGAATGACTTCTTTAAAGGTCACCCACTAAATACCGCAATAAAGACTGTGCTCTGTCAGTAAATAGCATTTTAAATTTGTATCTATATTTCTCAAATTGGTATTGTATATTTTCTTAAACTATATTTTAATTTCAGCTGTTCGGGCAGACAGGATGAGAGGTGGTAGAAATAAATTCGGACCAATGTACAAAAGAGATAGAGCTAGAAAACTTCAAATAATGCGACAAAGACAATTAGCGGCGCAAACATTGAGAGGGTCATTGTCGGACGGCGCCATTTACCCCAACCAACCAGGAACATCACACTACCCCAACATACACATTAAACAAGAAATCCAAATACCACAAGTGTCGTCATTAACGTCGTCACCTGATTCATCTCCTAGTCCTATAGCCGTAGCGTTGGGTCAAGTCAACAACTCGAACTTGGTCCAAACAGCCTCTAATCAACAACCTGCCCTACAAATAGTTAACGTATCTGGTGCTCTTACTTCCATGGCGATGGGTCCCGAAAACAAGCTCTGGTGTTCAGCGAATTCTACAACGACGTCGCCTCATTCTCTTAGTCCGAAAGCTTTCCAGTTCGATACGGTAGTACCAAGTAGTAGTGCCCCACATTCTAGTAAAATTTCACCACTTATTAGAGACTTTATCCAAGCGATAGACGACCGCGAGTGGCAAAATTCCTTATACGGACTCTTACAGAGCCAAACGTACAATCAGTGTGAAGTGGACTTATTTGAACTCATGTGTAAAGTGTTGGACCAAAATCTATTTTCTCAGGTTGACTGGGCGAGAAATTCGATATTCTTTAAGGATCTCAAGGTGAGTTAATCTAATCCAACAATCTGAACTAGACAAAGCTAACATTCAGCTTAAGTATGTTGTCCAGTCTATAATACAAATCAGAACAAAAAATCTAATTCACTCTAAACCATAATATTTTGTAACCTAAATCTGAAACGAAACAGTATTTTTCGAATATTTTCTAGAAATTCGCACTTGTTTCATTTAACATTTTATTTTGACTTTCTTGATGGAGCTTATCTGTTGGTAAATAAGCAATAAACCCATCTTGAAAAAAGTTAATTAGAGGCAGGGAAACGTCTCAATCTGGACTAGACCTTGATGTTGTCTAGTCTGTGTTACAACTTACAACAAAAAATCAATTTCCAATCTAATTCATCATAAACCTTAATATTTTGTAACCTAAACCTGAAACGAAACTGTATTTTTCGAATATTTTCTAGAAATTCGCACTTGTTTCATTTCACATTTTATTTTGACTTTCATGATGGAGTTTATCTGATCGTAAGTAAGCAATAAACCCATCTTGTAAAAAGCAGAATAGAGGAAGGGAAAAGTTCGCTCTATTAAGAAACGAGAAAACTTTTGGCAAACCGATTGACCCAGCACAGCAGAAGGTGCGGGGGCGGAGTCTTTGGGTTCTGAACCAACTACTCGGAACCTATGGTTAAATTCACCACTATATTTCAAGTGGAATTCCATACATTTGAATCAGGAGTTCAACTTAAACTGGACAAAGGATACAAAAAGAAGAACATGGCCATCATGTCTGATAATCAAGCAACCATGAAAGACCTGAGCTCAGGCATTAGCTCAAGCATAGTTTTTCCTGCAAAACCAAACTAAACACCTTAGGAGTGCATGACGGAATCACCCTTTACTGGGTCCCTGGACATGAAGGAATTGAAACGTCCCTGATAGGACCGAGACCCTTCTGCATTATAGAAACACAACCTATATAGGAAATCTCCAGAACAGAAAACAAAGAACTCATTAGTAAACACTGGAGTTCCCTTCCGGATCAAAGACAGTCCAACATCCACCTAGATAAATTTAAGAAAAATTACGTTTTGGAAAGTATAAGGGGAAGCAGATATAACCTAAGAATCATTACATGATTCTTGACGGGTCACTGCAGACTCAACGGTCTTGGAGAAAAATTGGCTCAGTGAATGATGGGACTCGTAGATTCTGCAGAGAAGCGAAAGAAGCACCGATACATTTGCTCACTGACTGCTGAAATACAATCCTCCGCAGAAGAAAATACTGCAGGACATACAACACCATAGAGGAGATGTATGTCCTGAAGTATTTTTCATAGAGGAGATTACATATAAGGCTCACCGGCGTACTAATATAAAACTGTACCGATAGAGGGATATAATAGTCTTCCAAGGGCGAGGTTAAAACTACATCCCTAATCTAATCTAATAGTAAGCAATTCAATGGGATAGGAATTGAATTTTCTAATACTAAGTTTCAAAAAGTTCCAAAAGTCGAATGCTGCTGTTTTGCTAACAAAAACAATAAAAAATTCAGTTTATCATTAATATTCCAGCTTGATCAATAATATATGATTGTCAATTCTTTGTCCAATTGAAGCGGATTTTACCTTGACAAGATCTGTTTCCGTAACGTTAAACAGCATCCGGTTGTCTTTCGATTCTGCATGAATTTAATGCGTACCTACGTATTTTCTAGTATCGAATCTCATGCCGGAACTGTTTTAGTAAACATATTGACTAATTCATAAGAAAATAAATGAATTATCCTAGGAACGTTTGACTACAGGACGGATACAAAATTCTCCGTCGATATCTGACCTTGGTCGGTTTCATACGAATCAGACCACAATGAAACTAAATCACCCAGAATATATACTTTCTATTTCTGTTTCGACATTACCGCCAAACAAGCACAGCACAAACGTGGAACATTACGTCATATGTTCTCGCATCATGTAATTTTGATACTGAAATTATGCAGGTTCATACTACCGAAAATATCAATGAAAAATCTCGTTTCCGGTCACGTGCTCTTTATTGATGAAAGAGGCGCCTATTGGGTTTCAAGTCTCCTATTGTGGTAGAAAACACCTGTACGTGTTAAGGCTGTGGAAAAGGAAGTTCCTTGAAAGAGAGGAAATAATTGACTGTCCAGGAATTTCACCATCTAAACACTATTGATGACGATCCATATAAATTCATTATCTTCGGTGTTTACATAAATTTCCTCAATGAGATCAAGAAAGGACACTTGAGTGAAATCCTAACGATTTTGTTGTTAACGATTTAAGTAAAATTGACAATAAAAGAAGAATAAGCTGTACCTCTGTTTGTAATATAATTCGGAATCGTAAAAAAGTCTCGATGCCATAGATAATTTTGACATAAACGCAATCTGAAGAAAAATCCATAAAAATGTTTCAACCACAAATTTCCAACCTAGGATAACGTTTTGCAAGCAGTGACATCATTCACTTCCAAGAGAAGAACATCTTATAAATTCTTGAAAACACTAAATCTAAATGTCAACCTCGCGGTGAAATAGCATCTTATTGGGCAAAGACGAGATCATTATGTGGCGAAGAAATTATTTGAAAACAATTTCAAATACTCTTATAGACTATCTTAATATGAACCATGCCTTCTCAATTGCTCAATATCAATTTTAAAGAAATTGACAAACCAATAATTAGGTCATATATTACAGAAAATTGTTCTAATAAATTGTACTTCACCTTCTTTTAAGCAATGAACAGAATTAATGTTTTATAAATCAATAACGTACCATTAATTCTACCTTCAAAACTAGATTATTGGTCAGGGAGGATATGAAATGTTGAAGAAATCCCAACATGTGTACAGCTGATTTAATACATCCAGTAAAATAAGTCCATTAAACGAAAAAAAAAATATAAATCATTGAAAAGAACTCCCATTAAATTTGAATTATATAGATAAACTGAAATAAACGCTAATCAAAATCGTAAAGGATAAATATACTTTGATTTGCTACTGAAGATATTCAACACCACATACACTTTTTCTCTTCGTATAATGTGTTCATCTGAATGACATAATATAATAGTTGTTCCGAATCCTTTATATCAAGTTTCGAATTTCAATTTCAAATTTTCAGTAAAAATATTTTGGTGGGCTTTGTAATTTTTACCCATAGCAAATAGCTATTCCCTGATTTAGAAATACAGGTTAGGCTTAGGTTTTTGATGAGTGGTCTATTGTGGCTCACGTCTAATTATATTTCATACCTAGCAAGTAAAATATTTTACAACCTGAAGGCTCGAGACTAAGCTGAGGCTCCGTAGGTGGTGGTTTAAATGACAGTGTTCTGTGTATAGATCGAGTGGAGTATATAGTATTAACCTGCTTTGCTCTAGGAGTATTATTTAGCTCTTGTTCTCGAAGAATTTATAATGAGTGCTCAAGAATGGCCTAAACCTGGTATGGCTTGCCAGCACTGAAGTATTCTACTTTCACTCCAGGATGATATAGCTATTTTAGCTGTGCTTGAAGATATGTCAAGACTGGTTCAGGTTCCATAAATTTTGAAACCGGTGCCTCCTTGGCAGAGAGACAGATTCACTTTGTTCTTGTTGCCTAGGCATACAAGAGCTTTTTGACAGTTCCATACTGTTCTTGAGAAATATAGGTGTCATATTGTTGCCAAAACTTTCCAATGTAACATCTATGAAATACCCATAAGGAGCAGTTCACATTTTCGGAAAAAATAGAAATACTACTTATTAATAATAATATAACCACTATAAATTGTTATTCTCAGTATAATAAATGTTCGAAAATCACAAAAACGTCAAGCCTTCACGCATTTCGGAATTTAAAATTATTTTTCATTTGCTTTCCGAAGAAATGTATCAGTAGTGGTATTATTGTATAACCTCGATGTTTGTTATTCGAATCACAATATAATTCGGTCAAGGATCAATAATACCCATAATTATTCAGGCACTTGGTAAACCAAAGTCTTGTTTGTTTAGTAAAATTTTGAAATCGAAAACTGAAACAAAAGTATAAAAAATAACAGCCATGGAAATGTTAATATTAAGAACGTGTATTACTTCAAGAATTAATATGGTTGTATGCAATTGCCGACCTAGATAGCAAACCAACTCGAACATCGTAATTGAGCAACCATAGTTTTACCAAATTGAGTTGTATTTAAATATTTCACCGATGGCGTGCCTTACTATATGTTGGGATTATTGCTAAATGTCACTATGAAGCAATATTCTCTGTGACAATGCTTATTTCCACTATAAAGCTCGCCACATACTTCATGAGAAATCGGTCGTAGGTCGTAATATTCATTTGGTTGGTGTATCAAGGCTGGCTCTGGCTATAATCTGTATTATCTCTATGTTATTCAAAATAAAATGACAAATTGCTAATAGTCTAGTCAATAAGCCGGGAAATACTGTGTAATATGGAAAAGTTGAGAAACAGCTCGGATTTGAAAAAAATTTTATACAATGGGTTCTGTGAACCCTCAAGATCATTCGTTACCACTAAAATCACACCCCGAGGGCAATGGGCAATTTTGGGGGGTGTTCCCCCCCCCCAAAGATGAGTCAAATTTTGGGGAAACTAAAAAAATTCACAAAATGGTCCAGAGTGAAGGAATCGGCTCGAAAATATCTACTAGGGGGTTTTTGGGGTCGCTGATCACGAATATGACATCTAAAAAGTCACCACATGCACCTGGGGCCCCAAAAACCCCCGAGTGAAACATTTGGAGACTTAAAGATGGAAAATTTTGTTGAATCCCTGGAGATGAATTTTTTTTAGTTGTCCCAAAATTTGACTCATCTTTGGGGGGAAAACACCCCCCAAAATTGCCCATTGCCCTCGGGGTGTGATTTTAGTGGTAACGAATGATCTTGAGGGTTCACAGAACCCATTGAATCAAAAATTTTTCCAATTCGAGCTGTTTCCCAACTTTTCCATATGTTCCGGCTTATTGACTGGACTATAACATCATCCTTCTATAAACTTATAGTCCAGGCTGTGAACCGGGATTTTAGCTATAATAAAAAAAAAACATGTAAGTTCGAATCAAAAAATTTGTATCATTCATACACCTTGAAACCTCTTGGGAACCCCAACCCCACCCATTGGGGGCCAAAATGGCCCGAAATCTCGAAATCTTGAATTGTATTTTCTACAAAAAAAGGTATTTTGGCATTTCGAGTGCAACTGGGTTTTTTTTGGGTCGCTGAACACGAATACGTAGCCAGATTTACTTGCAATCCATCGTAGGGGTGGTAAAATCGACCAAATTGGCCAATTTTGTACCCCTACTATGTTATTTTGCAATTTACGTGTTTTAGGCGTTTCGAATGCACCAAGGGGTTTTTTGGGTCGCCACCCCTACGATGGATTGTAAGTAAATCTGGCTACGGATTCGTGTTCAGCGACCCAAAAAAAAAAACCTAGGTGCACTCGTAACGCCAAAATACCTTTTTTTGTAGAAAATACAATTCAAGACTTGGAGATTTCGGGCCATTTTCGCCCCCAATGGGTGTGGTTGGGGTTCTCAAGAGGTTTTAATGTGTATGAATGATCCTGAGAACCTCCTGAAGCTAATGCAAGAAAAAATGTTTGATTCGAACTAACATGTTTTTTTTTATTTTCCGGTTCATAGCCTGGACTATTAAACTACTTCTATTACTCTGTATCTGTCCTAGCAATATTACAAATTCATTATTTCGGTAACGAGTAATAAATAGCAGTTTGATAATCATTAGGACACCTTAACAAGCTCGGATTAGTAGAAGAATAGTGCAGGTCCTGGAAAGAGAAGGACCAAACCTCCAACAACATCCTTGCAGAATGCACTACCTTGCAAATCCCAAGGGCATGACGCCTCGGAGCGTACCAAATAGAAGAGCGAGTTTTACCTAACGTAAAGCCATCTAACATCCTGAACTTCCTCAAAGCTACAAGGTTATATTATTGAACCATTGATATTGAAGTATTACGTAATTTGGTTTGGTTTTCCAATTGATTTTATTCTTATTCATACTATAAAAACCTAAATACCAAGAAAAAATACTCGACACATTTTCCCAGCCGAAAACTTGAAATATAAGGATGAAAGTAAATTATCCGTTATAAATTTGGTAGTGGATGGGCCCCTTAAGGTAACTATGTAACAACTATGTAGGTGGATAGATGGCGCCACATACTTAACAACTTTATTAGTTTCATTATTGGTTGTTCCATAAGTAATAGATACAAATAATATATCGCATATTAGTATGCTAATAATTGGAATATCATAAGCACTCGATAATTTCATTTATACGCTTGTGTATCCCCACTACGCGGAAATAAATAGGCCATGGTTAGTCGGTCATGAACGTTGCAAAGTATTATAAAACGATGAATTCTGTCACAAAAATGGAGAGTGTTCTCGTACGCAGAAGTAAAGGAGAAAGCCACTAACTCAGTTTCGTTCTTAAAGTAGTATTGTATAATTGCAGAAATACTCTGACTTTCAATTTCATTTCTCGTAATGAGCATTCCCCTAGTTCATTCCGTTCCGATGTTATAAGCGGAATACCAAATCAAAAACAAATGTAATCAAGGTTTCCTCTATTATTATCACGAGTGAGTCCTTCATTTTCTCGATGGTAACATTGTACTTTATACAATGCGTGCACTAGACTGGAACTCAGAAATTTGCATTTTTGTTGGATTGTTGGAAATAGTGTCAGAAACAATTGAATTAGTATGCATGTAGGAATGTGAATAAATACGTGATATTTAAGAAATCAAAATTAAAAACGGGAATGTCTTACGACACTAAATATTTGCTTTGAGTTTGACTTACGACAAGAGCCAATAGCTCCAGCGGTGGCAGGAACAGGAAAATATTAACATTATTATAATGGAATCTTTATCGTTTGTAGTTTGTAGAAAGGTAATTTCAGTTCAGACCCATGTTTTTGAAAATAATGTAGAACATTGGTTTAAATTGTTTAAAATCAATCCTACAAAAAGAGTTTTGCCGGTAGTATTATTTCTCCTACTGGGGAAGAAGATTCAAAACATTCAAACATTTATTTCAGGCGCCAATGATAATAATTTAGATGAAGTAGATGTCAACCATATTAAAAGATATATATATTTAATATTTATATTTTTTTTTCATTTTTATCTAATTAAATTTTTTGAAAATTCATGAAATAATATATTATAAATAATTAAATACTACTGTGACATTAAAACAAAAATATGTCAGCTGTTAATTTTATACTATTTGGCAAACAGTTACAAAAAATACATAAGTATTTGGTATCATTGAAATTCTATTCTATTCTCTATAAATAGTAACAGTACTGGATTAAATTACCAAAGAAAATAAATTGGGAATAAGTACTTGAAATCATTATTTATAGTAAAATGTTATTTCGTAAATTATTAATTATAAAGCAAAAGTAAACTCGAATCCAAATAATGAATAGTTTTAGGTTGGTTCCTTACAATATATATGTACATGTATGCTTTTTGAAAGTATTTTCTTATGGTCAAACTCTTCAGAACAAAATTATAATATTCTCCGAATGAAGTTTTGAAGTTGAAACATGCAATTCAAATTAGCTTTGACGACATTCATTTTACGCTAAACACATATCGTATCAATTTGTTGTTGTCTTACGTAAATAGGTAATTGATCCTGTATTTTTATTACATGAAAAGGGAACTTTAGTTTCATTCTACACCTTTCAACAATGCAATATGTACCTGCATCCAGGCTAGAAAATTATCCAAAACCAACGTGTCATCATAATGTAATAAATTACCGTTGATGGGTTGAGTTGAATCATTAGATTAGAACGAATGGTGAGAAGTAGAAATTCCCAAAATCTAACTCGTGAATAAACATTATAGAATCAACTGATTATGTTGGAATATTTTTGTCTAATTAAAAAAAACTAGTATAATACTAAAACATATTATTAAAACCAAAGTGGTTATAATTACAATGTATTCGACTTTAATTCACTATTGAAAGTGGAGTAACTTAAGTTTTGAATTTTATATTCGTGAATTCGCTATTATGCAGCATCAAAACTGCTTCATTTATCATACTACTGATTTTTAAATCTTATTATTATACAGCAATATCATTTGCTTCGCTCTAATTCAATATTAAATTCCGTTGACTTAGTAAGTTACATTGTTTAATTCAACCATAATAAATTACTTCATAATAATAATGATACTTTATTAGTGTTCAATTTTCAAGTACAAAAAGGGTCTTATATTTGACATATTATAATTATTTGGTATTTTACAAAAAATTGTCTTTGATCACTAAGTCAATAACTGCTTTGTATGTGCAAGCGTTTCAATTTGAAACAACAATAAAGAAATAAACAAATATGATTCTAAATGTTTTGAAATGAAAGTTGAGTATTTGAAACAAGTTATTATTTACACAAAATTATTTCATTAAAATAAAAAACCGGTTTCAATCTTGATTGGGGATTATTTAAAATTGCTGGTGCTTACTGATAAAGTTATGTTTTCCAAAAGAATATAGTCAGATGAAAGGAAGAGATAAAATACTTTTTTTTAGTTCTTATCATAAGCGGGAAGTAAAAATAAATTTAATAAACTATGTATTAACTTCATTATTCATTTACACAACGTCCCCAGATATCAGTCCTTGCAGCGGTAATTCTAAGACGTCCCAAAATTTAACGTATAAACTGAATTTTTGTAATAGACTGGATAAACTGCTCACTTATAATCCTAATTCCATCTAAAATTACTTGTTGGCTTCAATTTTTCCATTTAAATAAACCAAGTTCTCTTCCTCCATCCAGGCTGTATCACCGCTGTAAATTAGTCCTAAAGCAAAATATAGTATTTTCCATATTTCATTCTCAAAAATCCATCATCTCGGTTCATCTGCTAAATTGGCGTTTGTAAGATTTTCATTCTTCAACCTGTTTTCTAAATTTTATTCAAAGGATGTATTATCGTGAACTAAATTATAAACATTGATATAATAAAATAAAACGCTTTTACTTTAGTTTTTTATCACATATATTATAGAAACAAATCGTGACTTTAGTTTCGACACTAGCCTGTCATCTTCAAACGATACTAATGATGGAAATATGAATAATCATGGCTATTTATGGTTCAATGTAATACACAGGTAACAAGTGGGCTTGCGGTTGGGGAAATATATATTGCTAGAGTAGTAACATATTACAGTTTGGACAACTTACTATTTTTATATCCTATAATTTTAGAATTAAGAAAATAATGACGTTTCTTAGTGGCTATATTTTTAAATTTAGGAATTTCGCTAACACTGTTGCATTTAATATAGATTTCGGTTTGTACTTTAAGAAGTGCGTCTACAAAAATAAATAAAGAAGGAAAAATACGTTTGGTACATGGATGCATTAAAATGGGAATAAAACGATTCGCAAGCATTGGTTGTTTTATTTAATGCAATTATATGTGGTGGAAATTTCGAATTATCTGTCAATTAATTTTCGAGAAGGTAATCAGAAAATTTTTCAAGTCTTTCATCTACTGGCTTAACTTCGTAGAGCTCAAAAAAAAATCAACGTCCTTTGGTTCCAAAAATAAAAGACCAAAACAATAATGGAGCTACTTTCCAATCTCAGAATTTTTAACTTGGTATTCTTTTGATAAACCTAGATTTTTAATTTTTCTGTACCATGCTTGAGTTAAGGGGAATCGACACCCAGTAATTTTAGCATTTGAATAAATTTCTAACACTGCATTATGAATAGATATCTCAAAATCTACTACTTTTTCTTCTGGTACAAATTTGATTTTTATGTAATCACAATACTCTTTAATTTTTGATATGCAAAACCTATATGTTTTTTCACTTTTGTCTTTTAATAAACAAAAAACTAATGGTATATAATGGCCGTAAAAAAAACCATGTATCGTAAACATTGGTGTGAAATATTTTGTGCAGTAAGAAAATGTACCGTCCATATAAATAATTTTTGATTCACATAAAAACTTTAAATTACTTTTACAGCTAAATATCACTAAATTTTCGGATAAATCATTAACAATTAGGAAGTCTTCATTTCTGTTGGTTTTTGGTTGAAGTTCATTCAAAGCTTCATGAACCTCTGATAGTGATTTTGGCAGAGCTGGCAACAATTTTCTACGTGCAGTGTAAATGTTTGTTGTAGCACATTGTAGATCACTTATTGTCAAATTGTTTAAAGACACACCATTTTTAGCTAGCTCCATTTTAATCATTTTGGAAGGTTTTTCTGTTATATCACTTTCGGCTTTTCTCTTCAAACAATGACTTAAAACTTGTCTTTGCAACACATTTGTTAGTTCTGGTTCATGATTATGATTTACACTCAGGTTTGTTATAACTCGACTTTTTGACTCACCTCAAGTATGAAAATTTGCTTTACATTTATCTTTGATGCACCTCCAGTTAGTTAATTTTCTGTTGTGTTCTTTGAACTTATAGTTCTCGTAAACTAAGAGAAGTTTTACTCTTTGACTGAACATTTCACTTAAATCCGAAAAATTACTATGATTTATTTTCGCCATTTTTACACTTTTTCACAATTATGAGTACAAAGACTATCAACTTTACACTAGAAATGACTATGTACTTATGAAAACTGATATACCTACAAAACAAAATATAGTTAGTTTTAGTTAGGTTACCTGTTACAGGCGTTAGATATTTGCAACAACTTTATGCCGAGTTTGTAGTTGTAACAATATAATTTAAAATGCATTAGGATTGAAAGATTAGGATGTGTCGAGTGATACCGCCTATCGAAAGTTCTAAACTTTTTGGTTTGATGGTTATATTGTTTTTCTCCAGCCAACGTTCGGACGACCTATCTATCTTGTAAAATAATAGAAATCTGGAATATCAGGTATTTCAGCAGATCCAACCAATTATAAACTACAATATCTTTTGTTCATTACCCTGAGATTATTATAGAATCTATTTTTATTTTTGAGATGCAGGTATTGCGAACGTTATTCGGAATGATCTCCCTAATCAACTAATGTCTCAAGTAGTTTTGTGTACATGCTTGATATTATTTATTAGTCTGTTCTGTTCTGTGATCTACTCTTTTCAATATTCCCTCTGCTTCGTCAACTCCAAAATTTTCATTCGGAATCAGCATATTCTATTACGAAGTTGGAATCGATGCGGGAAATATACTGGGCCAGACTGTATACCTCTAAATATGAACTGAATAAAAATATCTCATAGAAATTGTGTGGTGTAATAAATGTAATAACATCGTACATTGGATATTAAATTCAAATACACTCTTGACCATGAGATATTTCTTTTCGCAGAACAATATTTGAAAGGAAATGCTGCCAGCGCTACTCGTATCTTAACATTTCGAATAAATCATTTCAAACATTACATCAGTACAACAAGTATGTCCGTAATAATTGCCATTTGCATAAAACAGATGATTACAATCTTATAAATGTCAAATATTTTAATAAGGCAAAACTAGTTTAATAAACGAATGAGACCTACTTACAGTTAGGTCATACCTTTTCGTGCATTGTTATGCATTCGTAATTTGACACGAAGCAGGCTTTGCCTTTTCAGTGTTACATATATCTTATTATTATTACTATTATCATGAGGATGTTACTACAGTCACATTTAGGTTATTCACTTATGCAACAAGCATAAAGTACTCATTATTTTTTAGATAAGAGAAGAAAGGCTGCTCAAAATTGCAGGTTTCCGTGGAAGCGCAAGTTATGTCCTTCCGGTCCCATTCGAAAATTATCTGTTTTGTGTACATACATTTTATTTCATTAATTGTCTTTAGATTGAATACAATGCTAATTGAACGTGGGGGAAATACGCCTCTTGAAGGGATAAATGTATGTTGGTTAGACAATTATTGATACATTTTATGGAATTTTGTTCAATACATTCAAAATTAATTAAAAAGGAAAAACACTTTTGTATTCTGCTCTCAAAGTATTATTATTTATTTATAATATCTGGGGATGATTGATGATTGCGGCATTAATGAGCCATGCTTATTAAAAGAATTCATGGAGGTTTATAAGGCCAAGTATATAGACACAATTCAGATTTAAAAAAAAAACCATATGAATTTTGTGTATCAAATGTGATTCACTATGTAATGATGAAAATAAAACTGAACTTAAATGCAAAGAGTTCTATATATAGAGATGACAAGTCGGATTTATACCGTATTTTGGGAGTCTCCCTTTTTTCGTTCTTTACGCATGATCGAGGCAGACGACTATTCATTTATGACGCTATTGCAGCAGAATAAAGTTATTTTCGTTATTTCGTTTTGTTTATATTATTGTTTTTGAGTGATTTAACCTCAATTTGTTTGTTATTTATGTATTATTATCTATTTATTTTACAGCTTTCCTGAAAATCTTGAACGACGGAAATTGTGGTGTGAAACAATGTTGCTTCACCCAAGTTCACTTGCAAAAACTAGTCGACTCGATCGCTTGAGACGCGGAGAGAGGGTAACCGCGCTGGACTCCCAAAATACGTTCTCTTCACATACAAACGATACAACTTGTCATCTCTATATATAGAACTCTTTGCTTAAATGTAATAATACATTTTAATAGATTTATTGATAAAAACAAACGAATTTTCGATACCACAGATCATCATTAATACTATCGTTTCGTTGTTGATTATCTCTTTCATTAGCACACCCATAGAAATTGAACTCTCACAAACTATTGCATTAACACAGTAAATGGAAAATTCCCCGAGGATTTAATCATTTTCCACTTCAAGGAACTTATCAACAATTACAGATTCACTGATGGAATATGCTTATATTTCATCCTCATCGTTCGTAGGTGCTACGCCCAAGGCTGAAACACAGTTACAAATCAGACCGAGCATTTTAAACTTGGCCTAAATTTGCTAGTTTTCACTTTCAACTATTTACACATTTTACGCAAGTTACTTCACAATGTTGTCGTACTCTATCTTCTAGTATACCTCCCTTTGTTCTGGTATTCTTTGATGTGTTGAAAATCACATTCCGAGTTTATTATATTGGGCACAGTTGATAGTTAAATAGTTTCTGAATGCCAACGCTAGTTTAGTAATAATTGTACAACTAATTTTTGTAGAGACCATAGAATAGAATATTTTGTAAGTACTTAATTTGATTCACATTTAAAACCAACTTTCATTAAACAACGTGCACGACTAAATGCGTGTTATTAGTACCCTAAAAAATAAAATCGATATCATCCTCCTTATTTTGAGATTTTTATTGTCAATATAACCAATAAACGAAAATAAAAAGATCAATTCTGTCAGAGAACTAGCTGTCTTGCCAGAATCTTCTATAACGTACCATTAAACATTGAGTGAAATTTAGATAATTAATTCTTAATTTCATATAGTGTTTTAAATATGTCGAATTTTTTGATAATTGGAATATGAAATGTTCGACATTTAAAATGAACTGTGATCAATTAGGTACTTCCATCACTTTTGTTAACACTTCTACGTGTCGAATGTATTGTAGGAACTGGTAGGAACAAAAAATACCTCTATGATTCAGAAACAGCCAATGAAAGACCTTAAATTATATTATATATTACATTGAAATTCATTCAATGGTTTTATAAACTATTTTTCAACTCTATGTTTTATCTATTGATAAGAAATAATCACACTTATCCACTAAAAATATTATTAAAGTTCTGAGAACCTTTTGGATAAGGGTGATTATTTCTATCAATAGTGTTATAATATAACCACAGTGCAAACTCTATATTTTATCTATGTTTCATACTGACACCGCTCTCAGATGAACTATCTAAATTTTCCTACTGGGCTACTGTGCCCAAAAACGATAAGGGTCCAATTTTCACCACTTTAGAGAGATTTGCAAAAGTTCAAATACACACTACCAATAGGAACAGCGCAATCGTCTGCCCAGTTTTTACACACAGACATCATCTCAAAACTAGTATAAATCGATTGACAAAGGATCAAATCAGATATTTCCGCGAGAATACGGGAAGTTTTTTTTTACACCAATTACAATACTTGCCTTATACTACGCATATGAGGGAAATAAAAATACAGTAGTTGCATATATGTCGTGTACGTAGATTCATTACTTCAGTTAGCCTTAAAGTTGAAGAGTTATTTGTAGAAATAAATTTAAGTAATCCTTTATGACTCTGGAAACTCCTGTAAATACATGAAATTCGTATATAAACCGATGAGTCAGTCTCAGTATATACATTGATTAATATACGTATATATAACAATATCTCGTTTTTAGTATTACAGCGCCATCTAGAAAACGTCGCTAGAACTTATTGATTCAACACTTACGTTTCTGGGTGTAAACGAAACTGAATTGACTTCTTTTTTATAGAATGCAAAATAAATTTAATTCAACGTTGATCCATGTGTTACTGAAAATGTCTCTAGAACCATCAGGGAAATTTACCCATTTTTGGATCGTATTTAACACTGCCGCTGAAACAAAAGTTAATGATTCGGATTTGTTTTAATATTTACTAGCTACTTGGAGCCATCTAATCATGACATCGTGCTCGATTTTTCTTGAAAACTATGCTATATATATTACTATTGTTTCCATTATTGCATAATGTAACTGTAACTAATACGGATGTCTCTCTGTTTTAGGTTGATGACCAAATGAAACTCCTGCAACATTCATGGTCGGATATGTTAGTACTGGATCACATCCATCAACGAATGCATAATAACCTCCCGGATGAAACGACTTTACATAACGGCCAAAAGTTCGACCTTCTCAGTTTGGGACTACTTGGAGTTCCCACGCTAGCGGACCATTTCAATGACATCACAGCGAAACTACAAGAACTGAAATTTGACATAAGCGATTATATATGTATCAAATTTATGCTCCTACTGAATCCAGGTTGGTACTGAATGTGGTGTGATCTGGTATGATCAGAACGTTCCCTACGAACACCAAACAACTATTCCACAAAGAAAAAATTAATTATCGAATTGGTTACGATTCGTGATCCTTAAAGATAAGACATGCAAGAATCCAAAACTATATTCCATATTTATATATTTTTCAAGGATATAGGATTATAAATTCAACTTTAGTATTATAAAAAACCAACTTGAGTTCAAACCAGGATTGTAATGGAGAAACATTTCGAAATGAATGGGAATGATTCAGTAATATAACGAGGTGCCGAGAACTTTAACCTTCTTGGATAAATAAAGTAATAACTTGGTTGGAAAATATCAGTCCATTTTACGTATGCATCTTTTGAAATGTTGTGCATGTTTTGTCGCGTTCTCCTTTTCAAATTTAGTGTAAGAATTCCAATTATTAACCAACATCTACTTTAAATGTATGATAACGATAGCCTAATTTTGTGGAGTAACTAAGAACGTTCTGATCAATATGCAGTATAATAAGAATAACCAAATTGTCTGAAGGACAGTCTTATTGGTTTAAAAGATATTGTAGTTTCAGACGTACGAGGCATTACGAATAGGAAGCATGTACAAGAAGGATACGAACAAGTTCAACAAGCACTTCTGGAATATACTGTATCGTGCTATCCTCAAATTCAGGTAATTTAACACGACCTTCGGCTAGTAAAACAAACGTACCAACCAGAATCACCCCTCAAGGTTATTTGGGATAGGTCGTCGCGTCGAGAGAGGTCTGGGTTTGACTCGCAGACGCATTAAAATCGGGAAGCGTTATTCACGAGGGTAAAATCCTGAATGAAATATCCGGGACGCCTAGGCCAACAATCCGTTTCAGGTTCAAATTCCAGCCGTTCTTGAATATCTTTGGATCATTCATGTTGTTGCACTAGCATGTGGACATTTAATGGCTTCAGTTTAGAACGGTAGTTGAATGGAAAATATTTATGACGAGTAATCGAAATATATCAGTTATTCGATTTTTTTTATGAGTGAAAAATATTAGAGTCTAACTTTAGTAAATATATTAATACGCACCTTTTCAAACGTTCAGAAGGAATGGTACAGTAGGAAATGCTCTCTGAACAGTACAATAATTTCTGCAAATGAAGCCAACAAAATTGAAGTCAGCTTATTTATTTAGACCTACTAAAATAATCACTCTAAAAATTCCAATTTATTCCTGGAAACGACTCGTTTTTCATGTCCTTACGGAAAATCATCGATTGAACAAGCGTTCCGAAAAACTATTCGATTTATAATAATAAAAGTTATCGTGGAAAAAATATAATTATTCTAAGTGATAGAATTGACGAATAAATAAAATTAAAAAGACTCCAAAGCAACACCTACGAATCATAGTTTCTTTCAAGTAATGAATGTACATGTTCATAATTCAAGAAGGAACAACCACCAGTTCGTTCAAAACCAACCGACACCAAGTGTAAACAAAGACGTGGCAAAATTCGGCAGGGTCACACTTAGGCGGTGGTTATATTAAATGAGTATTTATTATGTAATCAAAATTGTAACTTATAGCCATAGCACTAGTTAGATTAAACAAAAGGCGATTTCATAAACTGTATTTTTCATAAACTTATAATCAGATAATGAAAAGATACAAAGATCGACCAAGTAAACTAACGTAGCAACTATAATTCCTCTATGGAGCAATATTATTGACCTCTGGTGCCAGTTGGGTTTGAATAGACTTCGAAAATAACAGCGACAACTTACATCTAGTTCATTATTTATTCTTGTATTGTCCAAGGAAATTATTTTTGAAGTGGCAGTAAACTAGTAAATCTTAATAGATTCAAACGTTGAAAATATTTCTATTTGCACACACCACTTGATTTGGTATTTCAATACGTTCTAAGTCAATAAAACTGAAATCGGATGAATCGATTGGAAAATAACCCATCAATAGGTTATGGCGGTCAAAACATATCAAACGAACAAATCTTTCTTCAACTAACTATACTATTTTCGTTGCAGGATAAGTTCAACAAAATGCTGCAATTGTTACCAGAAATTCACTCGTTGGCCGCAAGAGGAGAAGAACACCTTTACCTCAAGCACTGTAGTGGCGGTGCGCCCACACAAACACTATTAATGGAAATGCTTCACGCTAAGAGAAAATAACAGCCGTCTATGCCTGTGTCCCGTTACCATATCCGTGTGCAATACCGGCTTCCCCCGTTCATAGGTTACTGGAAACCTTGTAGCTGTTGACAAGATGCCTTCAAGAAGTACAAAGAGAGCATGGGCTCGGCCAGGGCAGCAAGGCCCGTAT
This sequence comes from Endomychus coccineus, assembly GCA_958510875.1. Lineage (NCBI taxonomy): Eukaryota > Metazoa > Arthropoda > Insecta > Coleoptera > Endomychidae > Endomychus > Endomychus coccineus. Next base: position 256,153,006 of record OY294067.1, on the reverse strand, counting down.
TTTTATAAGTAGCACGGCCACAGGACCCCTGCTCATTGTTATTTATGTTAAATTGAGTTTATGACACACTCACTGACACATTCCAGAAGTGCTCTGGAGGGATTCAAGGGCATCCTAGAGAGTAGCGTAGCGTAGCTTGTGAGAAGAGCGAATGAATTGTTGAATGCAAAGTTGCGCGCATTGCACTCGTCGTTAATTGTAGTACGTTAGCTTAACCGTGGTGATGGACTAACAAGCTGTAATATTATGTAATTATAGATATACCTATTGATGATAGAATTAAGTTATATTAAATATATGTTAATTATGTTATTATATATAAATGTTACATAGATATATATATAATGTGAGAGCAAGGTACTGTGGTCCAACTTGTATTGTTGTTCAAGAGGCGGTGCAAACTGCTTATTTTTATGTTTATGTTGTGCAGGCTACCTCTAGTCTCCTGCGCTGGTTCCGCGGAGAGTCTGTTGTTTGTTAAAGTATCTTGCCCCGACATGCTAAGGCCCAGAGCTTATATATATATTTGATCAGATATATATTTATATATAAAGACGTACACTATTTAAGCAGAGTGATTGAGAGGTTGTACATATAATTTATGTGGATCAAAGTGACTTGTTTGTAGAAATAAACCACCATCATACTATAAAGTTGTATCATTTATTCTACCCACCCTTTAGAAAAATTTAGTGATCCCTCTACACAAAGGATCATTGAATGAATGAATGTAATTACAGACTAATATCAATAACTGTTCCAATCTTTGGAATAGCTTCGAAACAAATAACTTGTAACTATATTCAAGAGAATAACTTATTAAACAAAAAGGATTTATAAATGGTTATTTAATCACAATGGCGCTACGAAATGTAGTGACAATTTCGAATTGTAATGGCTTTCTATTGACATTAATCCTTCACTAAAGAAATATTGTGTACCTCATTTTGACAGAATAACATATTTAACTGAAAAAAGAATGTAATAACTGTTCGGAAATCTGTATTTCAAAAGGTATTCGACTTGAGCAAATTGTTTAGATTGTCAAGTTTATGCGACCCTGTAGAACAATTATTTAATGGAGATTTGTCAAAAATAAACTTCGTTAGGATATATACCAATGGATGGACCCACAAATATCTTAAATTAATGGCATAATTGATGGTAATTTTTTACCAGAAATAGGGATTAAAAAAGTAGTAAGTAATAGTATATTGGAAACTGCCACCAATTTTAATTTAAAGGGCAAAATTTTATCCTTATGTACATAATACAAACAGTAATTTGGGTGGTGCTTCTCGATATGGTACAAATAATGCTTTTTAGTGTTTTCAAAATTAAGTGTAAGTTAAATAATCCTTTGATTGTTGGTGTGGGTTATGTAGCCCACATGCTCAATAACTATATTAAAACTGAATGTGATACATTACCAATTGATGTTGAAGCATCTATTGTAAATATGTGTAGCTTTTTTTATATTTCTACAGTTAGGATTGAAAAACTAAGTTTTGTGGGCACTAAATATAAACAACTTTTAGGTGACAGTAATAGATGTTGGTTAGATTACTCTCCGCACTTGAAAGGGTTTTACAAATGCATGAAGCTTTAAATTCCTATTTTTCTTATATTGAAAAGTGCCCAACACTGATAAAAAGTTATTTTGACAATCTGGAGACTGAATTCTAGTTGTTTTTGTGCATAATCTGGCTGATTTATTTCACTAAACCATTTTAAAATTAAAATCGGAAGGAATTTCTTTCATTGAAACATACACTACATTTAATGAACTCCTTAGAAAAGCGACAAGAGAAAAGTTTTCGCTCATTTTAAACGGTAGTGTGAATTAACGGTAGAAAAAAATATTTTTGTATTTAATCTTACTGCTATAGATTAGTAAAAAGAATAGAAAAGTCCAGATAGTGATGATTTCCAAAAATTTAATTGGTTTTTATTTCGCTCCAGAGAAAGAGACGACATTACAATGAAACCACGGTCGTACATAACGACCGTGAATGAAACCTATTTGAAGAGGCGATATGTTTAAAAATGTTATTCAAGAAAAAAATAATATGTGGAAAGATAATAAAAGAACGATTGCTTTTAAATAGCAGGAAATTATTAATTTCTTTGAAAACAATGATTATGCATTTAAAAATTTTATCTACAGTTTAGAATATTGCATGTTCCTGCCTGGAACCAATGCCCATAGAATAAGAGTAATATTTTTTATTTCATTAAGTCCGGTCACTAATATATCCTTTAGGGCTCTCTATTCTTACATCTCTCTGGTGAAATCACGGAGAAATTGCTTTTCTCTGACATTACTGCCACTGTGATCTTTATAGTTGTTCTATGCTGTGAAGCACATAGAACAAAGAAATATTACGAAATTGTTTACTGTGGCCTGTAAAACATGGAAAATCGGAACACGATCATAGTGTAGTGTAGTCATAGTGTAATACATAATTTGTGGTATAATAGTTGATAATAATAATAGGGAGAGTACTACTGTTTTCCATCGGAATAAAATTAAAAGCCTATTTATAAAGTTATTTCTCACGAAATTACCTAGAAAATGAAAGGTGCCATTCAATTTGCCATTTTTATAAGTGTCCATTTCTTCTTGTCCATTCTTCGGCCATTAAAGTCATATAGATTATTGAAAATAATATATGGAAGAGATCTTTACCTACCCATTAATAAATATAGGGAAACCTAAACGAATGTTTAGCTCTTTTTCTTTCATTCATCTTTATTAAAAGTTATTATTACTTGAATAAAACTTTTGATTACTCAATCATACAAAAATTATTCATGATGCTACATAATAAAGGTTCTGCGATTTGAATAGTGAAAATATAATATCGTAATACGATGCCATAATACATAAAATGTAGGTGTTTGCTCTCTGGATCATCTGACATCCACCTGGATGATGAATAAGGTGAAGTCATTGTGAACAATCATAAAAGGGAAGATGATGAACAAATTACATCATTATACATCAGTAGGGACTAGGGAGGGAGTCACTACGGGCAGATAGTATTATTAGCATTGACACTGTAACTGTATTACCAGCATAGAGATCAAGAATAGAGTACTTGTATGACGGATTTCGTAACTAGCTCTAAGAAAAGAACTCTACGGTGTTTCTATCTCTTTCTAATTTATCGAAAGAGACAACAGACTATTAGAAAAGGATAAAACCACCGCCGCTCGCTTAGACCCACGGTCGTACATACAGATCTGGGAACTCGAGGCTGTTTCCTATGTGAGAAGTGGGTCCGCTAAGCGTCGACTGTCGCGTAGTACCAACATGGGTGGCGCAGTAGTCAAAGAGTGTTCTCTGACAACTATACGCCGTGTTCTCTGACAACTACACGCCGTGTTCTCTGACAACTGTCATTCTTGAATTGTAAACACAAGGAATACCTGCGATTTTAGAAACAAATTACGAAACCATGCATTGTGCCGAAATGCAAAACGGGGTTAAAAGTGTAAAGCAAGAAACTTCTGTTTTTAAAGTTGCCGAAAGATGCGGAAATGCGAAAAAAGTAGATGCTTGCGATTCCGGATAGAAATCGTTTTAACGAGGTCTTCTATGTGTGCGAGCATGTATAACGAAAAAGGGGAAGTTATTTTTAAGGTGAGTAATCCATTTTGACAAGAGTAACAGTTCTGTTCCTCTCTCAAATCAGAATACTTAGTAACACTGCTTGCGATTCCGGAAAGAAATCGTTTTACCACTTCGATCCAAGCGCTAGCTAGTGTCTGAGCGAGGGACTACGAGTCTGGCGACGAGTAAGAGACCCATGTCAAACATATGAGTTCCCAGATCTGTATGTACGACCGTGCTTAGACCTAATCAAATTAATAACATTGCTCTTATGGGCTTCGAACTTCGAGTACTCTATCCTTGATCTCTATGATTACCATCCGAGAGGTCGATAAAATATATTCAGGTTGAGATTGAGTCTAGGTCTAAACGGCGTTGTTCTTCTAGGGCACTGGTCGAAACACGGCTACCAATCACAGTCCAACAATAATTCAATTTTCAATTTATTCGTTATACTAATTTATGGGTACCTAACCTATACCTATATATCTGCACGAGATGTGAGCGAAATAGGTTGACGTTGAGTCAGACATGAACAAATTCTACTTACTTTAGGTTATTATTATTTATTAGTATAGTAACATAAGTAACTTGCCAATATATTATGCTGATTGGCAAAATTATAAAATGTACTTATTCTTGTACCGATCAGATTTTGCACAATCGAGCAATTAGAGATACTTACTGGAGCAATTAGACATAATTAAATTCAATTCGAATGGCTGATCGGAGTGCTTATCGGGAAGCGGTAGATTAGTGAAACAACAAAAATCACCAGAAATTATAATAATGATTAATTTTGCCTTTCATGTTACTGAATCATTTGCAACTTACTCCAAGAATACATATTGCATTTTTAATAGAATTATTAGACGATACAATAACAAATTGAAAGTCATCTAATAATATTGTCTGGCCATCATTTTTGCAGTTGTCATTGATTAACATACCTACATAAGATTGTTACCGCTTATGGGCCTACGATAACACTGAAGATAGGGAGCCCTGGTTTCATTATAGGGGAGCCCACTTGGAGCGCCACTTGATATTGAGAAAATTTACAGAGTGCTTCTATGTGGAATTTGAATAGTTCGCGGTACTATAATTTACCTAATAAAATGGCCGCCTGACGGTAGATGACGCTTCGTTCCAAGTGTCCGTCTGCCGCTAGACAATTGAACTAATTTTAAAGTGAAAATCTAATATTGGTGTAAGGAATCAATTACTTATTTCCATTTTACGTTTGCTTCCGAATTTTCATAAAAACGCTATTATAAGTTCGATAATTTATTGTTTGTGAGTGGCTTATTAATGTGTTATAAGCTAATAACCGTTATGTATTCCTGGGATACTTGATTTTTGTGTAAAAATTAGGTTTTGCACTTCCGCCTTCAAAAATCTTCAATTTTTTAATCTCAGATTTCATCTTTTCAAAATCAAAAGTATAGACCTTTCTCTTATCTTTTAAGTATAGACGGTAATCCAGTTATTAACAGGATGTTCAAAAGATAGTTTTGCCCAATTTTAAACATCTAGATACCATTTTTTTTTCAAATGAACGCCTGTAAATTTTTTAATTTTCTGATGTAAGACTAAAATGTTGAAGTTTCTAAATCAAAACAGTGGACATATAGAACTTTAGATAATATTTTATATATTTATTTGAAAAAGTTTAATGTTTACATTAATTTTAATTATTAACTCCACTATTGTTTTAAACTCTGATTTGTTCATTGACATCAAATAAGGATATCGTGTATATTAATCAATGCATTTGTTCATTTCTTGGAATTCTATTCCCTTAATACACTTTACGTTCGACGTTTCCATAGGTCAACTGTCAGTATTTTCATGAAAATCAATTCCGGGTGCGACTGTTCTAGTCAGCTTACGTAGTGACAATAATATAAATTCATGGCAAGATTCAGACGAATTTAGGTCTGAGAGATTTTTGAATGAAGACAATAAGAAATTGATATTCAAATGATAATGAATGACTTGGATATTCTGTTGGTATGGATAAAACATAGATACCAATATCTATACTCTAATTACATAATCAAGATGTCCATTTTGATTTTTTTTTCTTCATAGTCGACTATTAGTATTAATTTATGTTTCTTACAATATCCATGGAATTAAATTCCAAAATCTGATTTTCAATAGTAAGAACCGGCGAAATTGAAGTGAATATTTTTTGGGAACGATAATTTTGGGGAATTTTCGAATTTATAAAATAGCTACCAAATAGAAGTTCTAAAAGTTCTGAAATTCCCTGTCCTCCTTCCATTGTTCCGATTATATTTACATACCTAGCAAACAATATATTCTTTTTCTTGAGTTAAATTTAATCTGACCGTCATCTGCAGTAGGTACTTAAAAATCCTCTAAATTTGCATGTAGACGTGAAGGAAAAGTTTCAGATAGAAATTGTGTATTTTTTTCCAGAAGTGATGGAAAGATATAACTGCAACGAAAATGCCAACAGAAATTTCACTCACTGGAATAATATTACCCTAGACAGCAACGCAGCATCTACACCATAGACAAAGTATAAAGGTCTGTTGGAGCCTCCCTACCCTACCATCGTTTCTCGCGCTACGTGACGTCACCTAGTTCCTCCAATCACAGCCTTGTTCTCATCGGCTCGTCGCCGGCACATAACGAAATGAACGACCAATCAGTTTGCACTCGAATTTTAAAAAGAGTAGAAGGGAGGCTCCAACAGACCTTTATACTTTGACTATGATCTACACTTTCTACACCCTCCTATATATAATATCTAATCTATGTCGACACCCACTTAAATGTAGATACAACTTTGTTACTAAGCAAGCCCCACATACTGCATTATTACTAATGTTACTTACTGTTGTAGTTTTAATGTAAAAATATGTGCAATACTCAATATCATACTGTACTTTTTAGTAACTTTTATTTATAGCTTTATTAGAATATCATTATAAGAAAAACAAATCAACTTATAAATAACCTTAGTGTTAGATTGAAGCACTCACAATCACTTTTTGAATACTTTATTAATAATACAGTACTAGGATTATATGGATTATATTATTTAGTAATTAACTATTGAGGATCGCTCTTGTACTTCCCCGGCTACAGCTCGAGAAGTCATGATTACTCATGATGTACCCACAGGCACGCGTATGTCCCTTCCCACATGCGTATATATCTCGATAACAGAGAGCACGATGGGCTTGGACTGCTTCGGGAGGTGTCGGTAGCCCGTCGGTACGGATGGTTTATAACATTAGGTATATTTATTCAATAATTTTAGGATACGAAAAAATCATTTTGGATTTAGTTAAAAACACAAAAGAGAAACAAGTGTGTACTGTGTAGTATGTGTGGTGTGTGTAATCCACAGTGAAGACCATTGTGCCTTCACTAATGGTCATATGGATTTGAAATTTTGCAGATGGCTTTAAAGTAGTGGAAATAGAAACTGTATTGTTTTTGGGCGGGGTAGCTCCTTTTCGAGTGGTATTTCTGACATCAAAAGTATTTAAACAAATCCATCTTAACCAAAATTAACAAATGAGGGAAGTCATGTGATCAATTGATCACAATTTTTTTTTCATTTGCAATAAAGATGCGAGTACCTATCACACAGAAAAATTAACATACGGTGGTTACATTATATCCGTTCCAGAATTCCAAATAATGATTAAAAGTACAAGTAGGTTCCTGATACGATAATTAATATTCAAAAGTGAATAGAGGCGCCATCTGTACCTGTTGCTCGGGACATTTCGTCAGCGAGAATGATTCTAGACGCGCCTGGCCGCTAGTTTAGAGATCGGCCGGAGATAGCAAAGGACAGAATTCGCTCGTCCAAGCCGGTCCTGTACTCACCTGAAGGGAAATATTGTGCTAACGTATAATATAAATAGTTATTCGGTTCCTCGAATGATAGAGGAACCGTTATGCCCAATAAACGTGTCAATCAGCTGGCATGGGATAATTATACAGAAGGGAGGAAGGTAGATTTGACAACGTTCGCAATATAGTTACCGAAATCCAAACACAATCAGTCACTAGTTAGTAGTGAGTGTAAGAGGAGGTCGCTTGTCATTCGGTTTAACATGCGACAGCTAGTTGAATATTGATATTGGAGGAAGAATATAAATTAACAGTATGATACAGAATATATTACTTTCAATAGTAATAACATTACTATTGGCATATATTTTCAATCATCTGCGAAAACCTCCTAATTATCCTCCAGGTAAGTTTTAATTTTTTTGCATTGAAATAATATGACGCTAATTGGATGACAATTCAAACATAATTTCAACATATTTGTGATCATCAATCATCATAGATGAATCGTATGGATTTTTATACAACCTGGATACAGTGACTATATCTAGAACACGTGCGATTTCAAGCGGTATTGCATAACTTACTGCATGCGCATGGCGCGACAAATTTTCAACATTTTCTTGAACTGTTTGCTATTTATTGATTGAGCAACAAATGACATGATAACAAAATTAATTACTGTAAATCGAGCACATTCTTCACGTAGGAATTATTCATACATCACAATTTGTTGATAATTTTGAATATTGGTGTAGAAAAAAATTGTTTTCAAAATCGAAAATTAAAAAAATCAATTGACTTTCGAGAACCAGCTTCGGGTAAAGTATAGTATATGGGACAATCTGAAAAGACAAAATTTGAATAGTTATAGTTGAAATGATCAATGAATTACAGAGTACATTCGATATGGAAGCGCGGAAAAGCATTTTCAGAGTTCACCATTAGATAAAAAATAATTATTTGTTGGAATGCCGTTTACGACTAAATTGTCTTTGGAATACAGTTTATGACTGAATTGTCGCTATTCCAAGCGGCAACGTCATCGCAGGTTAGTTTGTTAAATATGGGTAAATGCTGATGCTATATAAACATTTGCAATTGATAGTGTTTCATAAAATTTTCTGGTAAATTATTTTTCTCAAATGTGCCTTTCCGCGGTCAAAAACTATTCTAACTGTGTATAGCAAATGCCCTAGTTCGCGAAAAAAAAATAAAAACGCAAATTTACACTGTCCCATATACTATACTTTTTCCCCAGCTTCCTATTGTTCGAAAGCTGCTTAAAAAATCGCATGTTTTGAGAAATATTTTATTTACTGTTTCTTTGGAGCTCAATGAATGTGAATGAGAAATATGTATATTGAAGACCCAGGGCAATCTTAGGTGGAGGTCCCTTTTTGTATCTTGTATGTATTTTGTTTATCAAAAATACAAATTGACTCCGATAGTCACACCCTACCGCTCATTGAATTTCAGTAAAAAGCTCTAATATTGACCTTTATCGCAATGGGAGTCGCAATCGTTCATTTTTTTAAATTTATATCTTTTAACAAATATTTAAGCACTCCCAGTGCGAAAGTGGTATACTTGGCACATCTTTAAACGTGATAACTGATAATATAGGTTTGCTTCATTATTTGAAAACAAATTGAATAGAATATATATTATAAAGTAAAACTTAACAATTTATATGTCAAAAAAAATACCAGCTTATTCAGTTCTAAAATTATTCTGATCAAAGTTCTTAAGTAAATACTCAATAAACTAAAGAGTTCACAATTTAATTCAGTGTAGAAGTAGAAAGCAATAACCAGCTTACTATTCATCATTAACATATTAAAAGACGGTCATCGTTTGGAATTCGACGTATTATACAGAAAACCTTCACAAACAAATAGATCTTGAAAATTATTGGCTTCCGTTTCAGTTTAAGCCTCAAGCCTGCCATGAAGATGCCACCTGTAATGGTTGGCGAAACGTCGGCATCAAGTCGTGCTATTGTGACGCGGAATCCATCCAGAAGCCAAGAATTTTCAAGATTAACTACTATTCAAAAAACAAATAGATATTTTCGGATTTAGGTAACCAATTAATTATAAAATAGCTCCATTGCTGAAGTTGAGAAACTTCAGCAAATAGTGTTTCATGAGTTTGAACTCTGTCATAGCTGAGCTAGGAGTATATAATCAACTTTTAAACTCACATTAAGCATTTTTTCTCGGAATAATATAAGTTTACTTGCAAGAAATATGATGATTTCAATCAATGTTACAAATAAGTAATTAAATGAATTAATAATAAATAAAATTCAGAGTTTAGTTGAAGTTTCCATGAGATTTAGGCCCTTGTAGCAAAATTTGATGGCAAGCAAGAAATATTTGGTAATCAAATTGATCAACAGACACATTGTATCTAAAAAATCCTTGCACAACCGTGTAGATATCTAAAATCATTGCGTTGTCTCACATAATGCTAAATTGGCTAAATTGAGCAAACAAAAACATGTATAAAATGTTTTTTAATTCTTGAAACTAGCGTTGTAAATAATTTGGCAACTCATTTGGTGTTTTTGTTCATTCAAGTTTTGGATAATTGTTTTTTTAAATTTGATATCACTCTTAAAAAAAATCGAAAGCAGAATATTCATATTCTGTAGGAGACTCTTATGATTTCCACCACCTCATCCGTGATACTCAAACCTATACCTAAAATTGTAACAGTAGAAATAATACGATCCTTCCGTAAAAACTGATTCTGCAACCAACTACCGAAGGATTTTGTAATATCATATCTTATAATAGTTTTTAAATTCTTGAGAATCATTGTTTGTTATTTATAACATTATGTTGATATCATCTCTGATTTCTCGAGCTTCCATCGTCTTGAACATTTTCTTCACTATATGTTGTTATGTAATCATCTTCCAAATGATTATATTAACTATAAACATTTGCGTCTACTATCAATAGCAATTGCCTCATATTCATTATTGTCTGCATTTGCCTTTGTCAGACCCGGATTCCTCGCAACCCCACAGACCTCCAATAAAAATTTCTTAAATGATGATTAATATAACGTGTTTTGATTCTCTGTTTGTCGAAGGTTATCAATTCAAAATGGCAATAACAACTAATATAAAATCTTTTTTTTGTATTTTTAATTATTATCTACTGTTTAATTCGAATGCAACTGGTTCCATCAATTTAATAATTTTCCATGTACAGTGTGTCCAAGATAAGGATAATAGGAGAGCCGTATTTAAAAAACAAAAGTTGATGATAATTTTTCAAAAATCCCTGATGGTAAAACTAGAAACAATTAGTAAATCAAGAAATTAGGATTTTCCAAGATTACTTGAAAATCAAAAATGTTTGACATTTTGTACTTCCATAAATTCCCTTTCCACTTTTATAGGGACCTTATGATTAAAGACTTTTTCTATTCTATTCTATTCTAAAACGTAATCGAACCATCAATGAGTGTAGAATGAAAAATTTTTATTAAAAAAAGCAGAGCCGCCGTATTTAAAAAACACAAGGTGATGATCATTTTTCGTAAATAGAACGTCGAATATTGAAACTGACATCACATCAAGAAATCTTATGAAATGTTGCTACAAAAAAGTGTTATTTTGTTGTTCCATCTCTGATAGTAAGACTAGAAAAAATTGGAATAGGAAATCAGGAAATTAGGATTTTCCAAAATTACTTGAAAATCAAAAATCTTGTTGGAAATTTTATACTGTCATATATTCCCTTTCCACTTTTATAGTGACCTTATGATTGAAGACTTTTTCTATTCTATTCTATTCTATATTGTTATTAATGTGTGCATTTGTGTTTCATTCTCATTTTACTTTATTATGAGACGATTTCTGTCAAATTGGGCAGTTCCTGATTTAGTAATTACATACTGAAGCTCAATAGGCTCAGTTTCAGACAGACACGTCGAAAATCTCAAATTTCACTTGAAAAATTAAAATAGGTAACTAGATCTTTCTTTAATGGAGAATTCAAAAGTCATCTAATAATGATCTGATTAATCTACGGTTAAATATAAAATCTCACCAAATTTCAGGTCCACCATGGTTACCATTTACAGGTAATTTGAAGGAACTGAAGAAATTATCTAGGAAATATGGCGGTCAATATTTGGCACTGTCTGAAATGGCACGTAGATACAATACGAACGTGTTGGGATTGAAGCTAGGAGGAGATCTGACTGTTGTGGTTTTTTCATATCCCACAGTAAGAAAAGTATTATTGAATGAATTATATGAAGGCAGACCCGACAACTTTTTCATGAGGCTTCGTGGTATGGGAACTAGAAAAGGTAATTAAATTAACATTTTGTATTCTTCATTGTATCCTAATAGAAGGGAGATCCAATGGTGGCGTAGATGGATCAACAACAATAATTTTCGCAAGTTTTAACCAAAATTGAATTTGATTGTTGCAATTTCAACTAATCGATTGTAGATTCAATTATAGTAATAGAACATAAGAACTTTGGATAACTAAAGCGATTATAATTTCAACCAAAAAAGAGATTATCTAAAAACAGTCATAATCTCACTGAATATAATATAAATATTATAGGAATAATAATTGGGGAAAAAACGAAATATTTCTCTGAAAAGATTGCAGATAAAAACAATCAGAATATCAGAATATAAGAAATGTCTATGAAACATTAATGAGGCTACAAATAGCAGCAAATTGAAATCTAATAGTAATATAGTATAGCGGATGAGAGTGGTAAGACTTTTGCAACTTATAAACACATGGCAAATTTTTGTAAACCCATCGTAAAATTAAGGAAATAATTATCCCAATATAGAAAAGTGCATATTTATGAAACCAGTACGAAAAAAGAACTGCACCTGGCTTTGACAGAGTTAATGCCAAGCTCATAAAAAGCTGACATTAATATATTCTAAAACCTCGAATTCATAAAAAAAATATTCTTATATGGTGATGCCCCAAATGATTAAAAAAATACTATTGTTATACCTATCTTCAAATCAGGTCATAAAAAGGAATTTGTTAATAAAAGAACAATTACCCTAATAGATTCTTAACAAATATCTCAATAGTAGGTTATATAGTATAACAATAAAATTCTTAGTGGCAAACTATGTTACAACCCACTATATAATGTGTGAGCCATTGTCTATATTTTTTGTAATTTTGTTTCTAATTTAGTAACTAAGCGAAAGATGAATACTTTTGGTTGAGCTGAATATTCACATCATTTTGTAATTTAGTGACTTCGGGTAAAATTCGGTTAACTTCGGCTAGTACAGTCGGAAATCGCAGACCTTTGCGCATCCCACATAAAATATCCAGCATGTCATAACATAAACCGTGGCCGGAAAAGTGTGGGCAACTTCACACAAATTATATTTACTACTTATATAATGAAGTATCTGTAAATTTGTCTTGAATATATTATTTTTTATATTATTATAGTCCTCCCATGATCAATATTACATGAGGTGTATGGTTGGTTAATACGGTTAGGTATGGAAAATTCGCCAATACAACGGTTTATGCAAATGCCGTATCTTTCCAATTTGTTGTAGGAATCAACATGCCGAAGAGAATTTGCTGTATTGACGACGTCTTAATCTTCTATTGTCGCAATATATTTTGACTAACGACAAGTCTATGCTGAATGCATTTGAAATACATCAACCTGCGAAGTGCAACCGAGTAATTGGGCAGAAATATTGATCTGAGACATAATAAAAGCATAAACGCTTTCGAAAGGACAAAATTTCCTTCCGTTTTAAGCTTGACGTACTCATTAAAATTCATAGCGAAAAGGGACAAAAAAAATCCTTTGGGTACAACCTATACACACCTTATATAATATTGGTCATGGGAGAGCAGATGTATTTTTTTTGGATCGTCTAGATAATAATTTTAGATCGTAAATCACAAGAAACAAAGTAATTTTTAGTTGAAAGTTGTGAAAATTTTTGTTGGTCCCCTCTATGGGGATATGGATGATATGATAACAGGATGAGGTTCGCTTATATGATGGAATAATTTTATGAATTGACCATAAAAATTATCCAAATTAAATTTGGCAGTTCGTTCAAAGACGTATTTTGGATATCGCAGGTTACCCATATTGAATTCTCAACAGTTACTTAACGTGTCCTCCAACTTTCAATTTGAAAAGGTGTTAAAACAATGTTAGATAGCGGAATATATCAAGCTTGGGAGTAAATATAATTCACCAATGTGGTGATTACATGCTCCCACACTTGAACAGTTGACTACTAGTATGTTGTAGCAAACTTCTTGAGGAATGTTGAGTAATTTTTGGATCTAGTTTAACTTGGGAAGGAAAAACAATATCTTCGGGACACGCTCATATTTTCTCATGTTTGCCTCAAAATTGTGTTAACCATAACTTATTGTGTTCTGCTTCTATTTCACTCTAGATAAAATGTTTTATTGAAAAAGTTTTACAAATTTTCTTGTTTTAGTTTTTATACCACATTAAAAAAAATATTATTAAATGAAAATTCTAATCTAGATCGATCAGTAATGCCACAAACTTAAAGTTCTGGATAGGTGTTTCGCTCTTCTCATAGGCCTCATCAGTAGGACGAGTAAGTTTGCAACGTTACTGAACAATCTTCGTAACGTAAGCGAGCAAATGCATCGTAAAAAGACCAAAATATCTGTAGCCATCTACGAATATATTCCACTAAAAATTCAAACAATGTACGAGATTGACTGATAGATTTCTCGAACTTTAGAAATGTTAGGAGAATGTAAGATTAATTGAGTGCACAAGGTGGCGACACTAAACCAAACTGATGTAAGAAATTATATATGAATAAATATTTCATGAATATATTAATTTAACTCATGATGGCTTTTGCTAGATGATTAGGTCTCTGTAGTTTAGATAGATAAGTAACGCTACAAACTAATAGTTCTAAGCAGCTGTTTCGCTCTTCTCATAGAGCTCATCTGAATTGATGGCCATCATGATATTCATTTATAACTAATTTCTTGTAAATAATAATTCCGAAAAATCTTGATTCTTCTTAGTTAAAACACTGCCAATACGAAGCCCATCTCACTTCTGGGCCAGATAACTTTCTTGGGTAATTTGGGAGGGATTGCTTGGCTTTTTTTCGAATAAAAAAAGTAAAGACCATTATAACCTCAATATAGACCTAATTAAAAATGTAATTAACATTCTTATTTATCCGTTAACCAAATTATTAAATCAATGTATAGACGCCGGAATATACCCTGATGCACTTAAAACTACGAAGGTTATTCCTTGCATAAAAAAGGATCAACAGACGACACGAACAAATATAGACCAATAACTATAGTTTCACTATTTTCAAAAATTTTTGAATCGTGCTTGAAATATCAGCCGACTATTTTGAAAATTCTAACATTTTTTATTGCAATCAGCTTGGCTTCCGTAAAAATAGGGGCACCAATGATGCTGTAAATAAACTTATAGAGATCATTGTAAGCGGTATGGAAAAAGGGTTCATCGTGGGCACATTCTTTTATGACCTAAAAAAAGCTTTGCTTTTGACCTGTTTTCTCCTTTCATTCTTGTTGATAAACTGAAATTTTACAAATTTCATGACAACAGCTGTAATTTAATTCACTATTTTTATCCAACCGAAAACAGTACACTGTCATGAGAATTGAACCTCCTCGGAACATGGTGATGTTATCAGTGGAGTCCCACAGGGATATGTCCTTGGTCCGCTACTGTTCCTTATTTACATTAATAATCTGGTTCAGGCGGTGGGAGCGGCTGATCTCCTGCTTTTGCTGATGACACCATTATGGTTCCAAGCGAGAATAGTGAAAGAGATTTGGTGGCTTGCTTGATTGATTCTCAAGAAAGTCTTTTTGAATGGTTTTGTGCAAATGAACTGTCCGTAAATCTTGACAAAACTGGTGTAATGTTATTCACACACAGCAACATTGCTTTTGCAAATCCTGACTACATAAAGTTTTTGGGTATCTTATTGGATCCAGTCCTTAGTTGGGAATGTCATGTTGATAGTGTAGCTAACAAAATCTCAAAGAATATTTTCTTGATAAGAAATTTAGTTAACTACTTGTCTGAGGAGGCGATGCGCATGGCATACTTCTCCCTTATTCAGTCGCATATGTCATATGCCCTGACAGGCTGGGGTAATTCACCTCATTCGGATATAATTTTTCGCCTTCAAAGAAAAGTGTTGAGAATCTTTACAAAAAAACGTTTTAGAGATGACGTTAGAAACAGTTTTGTTGATTTAAAAATTACGAGTTTTCCGTCACTATATATTTATGATTGCATACTAATGGGTACGTCGTCTGATACACATGTTTTTAATAATAATCTGCATAATTATAACACTAGATGTTGCCATAATATCCATATTGAATAGTTAAGATTAAATTCGAGTCGCCGTTCTGGTAACTATTATAGTAAAATATTTATGAACAAGCTACCCAAGAAGCTAAAAAAGTGCTCACTGAATATTTCTAAAACTACATTAAAAAAATTCTTTCTTAATCATGCATTTTACTCGATAAAAGAATATTTGTTGCCCCAGTGGCCAATTGATTGCTTTGAATAGTTTAGAATGGGTTTATATAAATTTTGTATGGCATGTCATACATGTCCACTCAAATTTGTTAAGTCCATTCTGCGTTCCATATAGATTATTAACTACATACTACTTACAAACATTACAAATCTTTTTTATATACATATCTTAGTATCTAATACTCATGTTTTATTTGACAAATGTAAACAATAGTTTATACATGGAATAAATACTCTACTCTACTCTACTCTTCACTGATGAATTCTGTACTACACATTTTAAACTCAATTATGACAACCTCATGACAGGTTGAGTCACTCCTAACTTCAAAGTAGGTGACATAATTATTGACCTTATTGAGCAGTATTTCAAAGTTGTTTTAGTTCTTTTTTATGACCTAATTTCAAATGTGCCTAATAACCTACAAAATTTCAAGAAATTTTCCAATTTCCTCTCCCAACATTCCACCGCTGGTTCACATGCTGTTCTACGAACATTATAGGTTTCCCACTCGTGTAATCAAAATATAAAAACAAAAATAGGGTCAACGGTAACTAACGCGTCATAACGCAATACTTGCAACATCGACCCCAATTTGTGGAGGTTGCTGGCATCATGTCTGACATCTCCGAGTGGTGTTCCGCAGGGCTCAGTCTTGGACTGTCGAATGATTATACTTTTCATTGATGTGGTTACCAGAATATTTAGAATGGTTTATGCGGGTGATATGAAGCTTTACTTACATATTAGATCTAAATCAGACGGTAAAGTTAACTGTTCAGGTGTAGGAGCAAGTTATCACCACATTGGTGAATTATATTTACTCTCCACCCCTGATATATTCCGATATCTAACATTGTCTTAACACCGTTTTAAATTGAAAGTTAGAGGACATGGAGGACACATTATGTAACTGTTGAGAATTCAATAGGGGAACCTGCGACTGATAACTTCATTGCATCCAAAATACGTCTTTGAACGAACTGCCAAGTTTAATTTGAATAATTTTTATGGTCAATTCATAAAATTTTTCCTCCATTCAAGCGATTCTCATCCAGTTATCATACCAACCGTATCCCCATAGAGGGACCAACAACAATTTCCACAAGTTTCAACTAAAAGTGACTTTGTTGCGATTTTAACTCAACAAACTTCTGCAATTATAAATTCGATCTACAATTATTATCCAGACGATCGAAAATAATAAATCTGTTCTCCCATGACCAATATTATATCAGGTGTGTATAAACAGTACCCAAAGGATTTTTTGTCCCTTTTCCCTATGGATTTCGTTGATCCACTGATTAACCAAAATTTCGAAATTTGAGCAAAAACATATATTGTTTTTTCTCACAGGCAATAAGCATAAAGTGTTTAAAGATTCGAGAAGCTTAGAACGGGAGGAAATGTTGTCCTTTCGAACATGGTTTTGCTTGCATATTATGTCTCAGATCAATACTTCTGCCCAATTACTCGGTTGCACTTTGCAGATGTATGTATTTCAAATGCATTCAGCATGGACTTGTCCTTAGTCAAAATATAGTGCGACAATAGAAGATTAAGACGTCGTCAATACAGCAGTAGGGGAACAAATTCTACAACAAATTGGAAAGATACGGGATTTGCATAAACCGTTGTACTTGCAAATTTTCGAGACTAATGATCAAAAGTTATTGCAAGCTATTCCGTGACAGCTGTTAGTGACTTGGACTGATGTCTACTTACCCTAAGAAGTGATTCTGGTACTGAAAATGTATTCCTGGAATCCCTTTGTAACCGTAAGTGGCAGACCTTCGCATACGAGGAAGAAGAACCTACTATGAATAAGTGCCTAAAGACATGGTGTTCGATATTGATAGAGCAAAATCCCCAATACTGGATCAATTTAATTCAATCCATTCGAGATGAAGTTTCATTCACCAGGTGCTACTTGGATAAAGCTGTTATCACGGAAGCAGGATCATTGTTTACTCACGGTGCCAATCAAACGGGCTAGTGGTCGCATATACCTGAACCACCACTATTGTTTTTATAGAGCATTGCTAACATCCCCCTGCTCGAGCATGTAAGATGAATGAGCTTGGAGTTATCTTTGATTCACAATTGTCCTTTAATGCACATGTAGAGAACATTTGGTCTAGGGCTAGGGCATACGCAACTATGGGCTTCATATTTCGAAATAGCCTGAATATTCTCGATCCTAAGATATTAATTTTATTATTCGACACCCTGATTCGCCCTCAGTTTGAGTATGCTAGCAATGTGTGCTGTATGGCCTGCTGGGGGTTTTGATATGGTTGAGTATGTAATGAAGATTTCTTAAGTGGCGCCTTATCGAATAGATGGTGTTTATCCCATTAGGATGCTGCTGGAAATATATGGTCTTATCACTTATCAGCATGGAGAGATAGCGTCAAAGCCTGGCCGAGTTATCCATCTAAAAACTTGTGATTGCCATGGTGGATATTGTATGATCCAGACCTACTTGCACACTTTATCTTATACTGTTCTGTACTTGGAGTCTGAATTATTAATGTTTAAAATAAGTTGTAAATTTGGTTCTTGCTGTTCATTCACTTTAGTAATAAATTAATAAATCTAGAGGAGGTCTACAAAGGTCTCTATCATCCGAGTTCTTTATTCAAATATTATATTCCTCACTTCGAATTATTAGAATGTACACAAGTGTCGTAAGTAAAAGTAATGCCTATTCATCTTTCAATTATTTCTTTAGGTATTACTGGCACAGATGGAAAGAATTGGAGTATCCAAAGAAATTTCGTAGTTAAGCATTTACGAACTTTGGGTTTTGGAAAGAAACCAATGGAACAGTTAATCAAAACCGAAATAACAGAATTATTGGATGTTCTGTCTGAAGGACAAGACAAACAAATTGGAGCAATCTTGGCACCATCTGTCATAAATATAATTTGGTCGTTGACAACTGGAACAAGATTCACTAGAAAAGATTCTCAGTTGGATAAATTGTTGCAACTTTTACATTTACGATCGAAGGCGTTTGACATGTCAGGTGGATCTCTGAATTTATTCCCGTGGCTTCGATTTGTAGCACCCGAAAGAAGCGGTTTCAATTTGATTTGCAGATTGAATAAGGAATTTCATTCATTGTTTATGAAGATCATTCAAGACCATTACAATAATTGGAGTAAGGGTAGAAATGATGATATAATCTATTCTTTCATGTCTGAGATTCACGAGAATAACAACAAGTACAAGTTCACAGGTCAGTAGAATGAAATAGAAACACTTGAATGGATGACGTACAAAATCCAAATATGAATGAGTTTGAATTTCGATTTTTGAAGAAACAGTAAGAATGATTTCGAAGTAATACCTGTGTTGTGATATCCAATGTTTCGCTCAATAATATACATTATTTAGCTTGATGTATTGGGATCTCAGTAACAATAAAAGCTGGAAGGTTAAATGGAGAATGTTTTGCGGAATCAGGTGAGTTACTAATTTTTAAGGTCTTTTGAAAAAGGTAAAAATCCAATTTCTTCATTTCTACTTTCTGCAGTTGTTTGGGAGAGAGATATAAAAAACAGATGGCAGTTTTTCAGTGACACTTTTGCTCCGTTATAAATGACATCAACATTTTTTGAATACAACTTTGTTTCAACGTTTTGTACACATAAATCACCATCTGCTTCATATTTTCTAAAAGAGAAGTACTTGCCTGTAATTAAAAGAATTGAAAGGAAATTCCACACCGTAACATTCAAACTTTATTAGGGACAATTATGGAAAAAAGTTAAGCAAAAGCCTATTTAAACTGCTTAATAAGTCCCCCACTATTTCAACTCATCATCTCTTCAAATCTTCTCGTATTGCCCTCCTTAACTTTTTTAAATTTAAGGCTCCAAATACCATTTCTTTTTTTGGAGAAGAGTTAAAAAATTTTTTAGTTATCCCTTCAAATAAAAATCTAAACTGCAATTGTAATACCAATTTAAACAGTGTTACCATAGAGTTGATAGAAACATTTCCAGTCAAATAATTTCGTACTTTGTTTACTGTGTCATTATTAATATAGAACGAAGCACGAAGCATTGGACAGTTTAACTAAGCTTTGCTTACTTTTTTCATATCGTTTCACTTAATTGTATTAAAGTTAAGATTTTATAGTGTACAATTTCCACTACCACTAAATTTTTTCCGAAATGCAGGATCAGAAACTATCCAAAATATTGTAAGTCTACTTAATGCTAAATCAGCTTCATTCGACGAACCAAACCTTCTCCCTAGTATACCCCCCTCAGACACTTTGAATTTAACAGCTAATCTCCTAGATACAAATCATACAACCCTAGCATTAGACAAACAATTACCAATCAATTGATTTGTTTAAAACAGAATTATTTTAAATTTGATTATAATATAAATTTATCTAAAAATGGTTTAACTATGGTTACCCTATTGAGCCCCTTATAGGTAGAAATATTTATGGATAATTTGGAAACTGAAATTCATAAACACTTCTTTATGAAGAAGTTCATATTTTGGTATAGACTTCATAGCATGTTTCATTACAACTAATAGACAATGGAATACATTTCTAGAATTCATAAATACAATTCATCAAAATATTAAATTCACAATTGAAATGGAGGAAGAAAATTCCATTAATTTTTTGGATTTAAACATCAAGAAAATTAATAAAAAATTTAATTTTTGAATATTTCGTAGGCGTATACTGACCTAAAAATCACAATACTTCAAACCATCCATTTCAACATTAAATATCAACCTATAATACATCAACATATAATTCATACACAAGATTACTCAACGTACGAAAATTTTAATAAAGAGTTGAATATAATTAAGCAAATCGCGGTAATGAGCCCCTAAGAATACGACACATTGTTTATAAAGGAGGGGCAATGCTTCTGGTTGTTTTAGTAAGTGAAGAAATTGGTATTTTTTACTTTTTTCAAAATATCTTAAAAATTGTGGGAAATTAAAAACTTTCTACATTTAACCTAGCTTCCAACTCTTATGGTTACCGAGATGCCAAAACAACAAGCTAAAAAATAACACACTTATCTATAAAATGAATAGAACTGTTGGAAAATATTGCAAAATAAAAATTATTTTCTAACATATGTTTGGAAGTTTATGTAAATAATAATTTGCGGTATGTTTTCAATGGTATTCATAAGAATTATCAAACAAATTATTAATTAAGTACTGTTGTATGGCTTTATGTTCTTATTGTACTACTTGACGGGATATTGTTCGTAAGAGTTCTGAAGACTGATAAAAATATTTGTTGTTAACAACGAATTATATTCGTCTTCTCGAAATAACCGCGCTACTTATTCCCATCTGAATTTCGGCATCTGTCACTATCATAATCAAAATTTTTATTCTATTGGATTCACTAAGGTATGTCAGTTTGTAAATGTAATAACCTCTAACTGAACTGTTTATACGTACGACGATCTTATCAAATTGTTTAACAGTATACCATGAATGATGTTAAGAAAAAGTTGAATTGAAATATTTAGATAGATGCATTAACTGATTTTAACGTTTCTCCAATTTTTTAGGAATCTTATAAAAACTATACTTACGATAAATTAAAGAACCACACACTAATCTTATGGAAAACTCGATAGGTACCTGTCAAATTGGTTCGTTACTTACTTAAATACTCATGACTTTGCATTGATTTAGCATCTCTCTTCCCTTATCAATTTTTCGAAAAATCTACAATAATTCGAGAGTGGAGTTTGTTGCACAGTGAAATACAGACATATTTCGTGTTATAATTAATAGACAAATGTATGGTTCTTCAGGTTGAACAGTGTCAACAAGTCTATTAGTTCCAGATAGCTGTTTCCCTTTTCTCATGAGCTCGTCAGTGGAACGAGGAAGACGATGAAGTCCGAATCAATCATCTCCGGCAGATATATAACTACCCCTTTTGAAAATAATTGGAGAGCCTAGATGTTCCAACATCATCTGCCTGAAAGCAGATGTTCAAATGAGAATGTTGTCCACAATGTCATCATTTGGGTCGTCTCACTGATGAGCTCATGGGAATAGCGAAACAGCTGCCTGGAACTAAATCACTGTTCTACCTGGAGAACCAAAACTTTGTGATATTGTTGCTGCCATGAAAGGAACCATTTAATAGTGAGTTAATCACTAAATCATAACACAATCTCAGTCAATTGTACTACAGTATCAACGTTTCCATAGGGCATTGCTTGGTCCTTTATTTCAATCTAAATGTACCTTTATCTATATTCTGCTGAATTCGCATACCAGATAACCAGAATAAATGTAAAATACGTTCAAAATAATAATATTTGTTTTAGATGATGACATGGTTATGGTTTGTTTAGATATGTTTATAGCAGGATCACAAACCACTAGTAACACTTTAGATTTTGCATTTTTAATGATGATCATGTATCCCGATATTCAAGGGAAAGTACAAGCTCATCTAGATACAGTATTTGATAAAGACAAAGGAATTGAATTTGCAGACAGACACAAGTGAGTACAACCTTAAAAACACATACTTTTTCAGATTATACAAATTATTCTTTCTACCTATTACATTGTTAGGTTAGAAGCTCTCAGATAGGTAATGAGAGCAGCGTTACCTGGTTGTGGGTTTTCCCCTTACATTTTTTTTTTGCTTTGGTGGGTATTTTAGAGGGATATTTATTTACAGATTTTTGTTGGGGGGTTTTATTTGGATATTTTCTTTTGCAATAACAACATTTAAAAGAGCATAACATCATTTCCCTCATTCAAATATGCGCGGTTATCTGCATCATAACCCTAGATAAGTAGAGGGCGACACAAGACACAAGATTCCCTGGAAACGTGTGTCACAAATCACAAGCAGGAAGTTTAAAACTCGCATTTTATAATGTGTATATTATTTTTAGATTATTTAAAAATTTAGGGGTTTATTTCAAATTTTAGGGGGATTTGCTGCGCCATCTAGGGGTTATTGGGCGAAGCCATGTGGCAACTCTGAATGAGAGACCGTTATAAATGTTTTAACATTATGTTAAGAGAAAGTTGAATCGTTCATGTCTCCCATGTAGTGGAACAAAACATTCAATAATTCTTCATTCCATCTAGGATTATAAATGTATTAATATATTCGTAGCATTGATTGTTGTATATTAATCAATGTTCGTATGAATATACCATATTCTCCAAATTCCAGCTATTTGCATACAAAATTGTCAAACAAGTAGGAGGAGAGTGGCTACTATCTGTATGATTTACTCCTACCAGAGATAAATTAAGAGGTCTATTGTGGTACCGTTAAACGAGGCTGAGTGAATAAAAAAAGGCGTTTTTCTAAGATATCTTCGAAACCATTAATCCTAAAAAACGTGTCCTTATTTTTTGTCGAAATGTGATTCACTTTACCTACCAGTCTCCCCTAAAAATACCTAAATATTCACTTTTAGAAGTTATGGGGCAAAGTGAACCTCAAAAAAAAATTGTTTAATAGTTTTTAATATTTTTTTTCATGGAAATTGGAAGAAAACGCCGAAATTTAAACGCTTTATTGACATATGTGTTCAACATATTATAAAAATTTAATTTTTATGTAAGGCCTTAATAACTAAAAGGAACGACTTACTTTTTAAGCTAACACAACATAAAGTCAACACAAAAACAAAACGCTTATTCTAATTTTTAAGCTAAAAAACTTGCTTACAACATAAAAATAAACCGATTACCCTAATTTATAACACCTATTCTAAATTTTCGATTTCACCTGCATTTAAATTTGAAACAAACCACAAGCCTTAAACTATGAAATGCAATTTGCACTAGATTTTAGGCCGACTTTTTCTATAGTTTCTTTGAGAAGCCTTGGGAATTCGGTCTTTGGTATTACACCTGTACGCTCACGTTTGAATCTTTTCGATCTTTCGAAGGTTAGTCTCCACGATGCCTTTAATGGTCTAAAATAGGCGACGTCCAGTGGTTAGAGTAGATGAGTGGAATTTGGAAACAAGAGCACAAATTTTATTTGGTTGTTTTCACAAAGCTGTATGACTTTGACCATGATGTGGATGTTAAGGTTATCTCTAATCAAAACCTTTCGGCCATCCAGTATTTGAAAATAGGCACTAAGCTATGGTTTGAAATCAATCTTAATATATTTCAGTGTCAAACCATCCGCTCATCGTTCTGTTGTACCGGGTTCCTTCGATCCATCCCGTATACGATGTTTGGCTTTATAAACCACGTATGGTGGAAGCAATGCCCCATCTGCTGCTACAGCAAACATTAAAGAAGTGTTGGTTTTCGATACATCCATAATTATATGAACATGTTTGCTCCCTCTTGGGCTTATTACTTTTACCGCTCCCGGATCATTACCAAAACCGGTTTCGTCGTAATTTACTATGTTTTCTGGAAATTTTGGAAATATTCTTCAATGACTTCGTATGGCAATGCTGCTCTTACACGTTTGGTATTTTCCGCTAGCTTGACCGTGAGACCGATTTGAACCAATCGATCCCTGGCATATTGTCCTTAAATCGTCTTTCACGTCTTCCTTAATACTACTACGAAGACGCAACTCATTTCTTTTGGAAGTAAACTAGTAAAAATTGGTGCTTTCCTTTACTAGCAGAAATATTTATGAATTACTTGGAAAAAATATTAAATTAAAAATTTCAGCACGCTTGTATATTGGTATATTAATAATGATTCTTGACCAAGGTATGAATTATATATAAATTCTCGGGAAATAGGTCACACTAGCACATATGCTTATTATTTTCCTCGTATCGATGTGACCTATTTCCTAAAAATTTATATTAGTGGAGTAAATCTACGGAAAAATAGGACGAGGTTCGTAAAAATTTGATTGAGGTTAGCGACCTGGAAAAAATGGTGTCTTATGATAAAAATAATAAGATTCTGAAATTGCTATTACCAATATTGTGTGGAACTATATCTAACCTTCAAAAAACTAGTTTTTGTCCTTTTTTAGGTCAGTTTTGGAGTTTTATTGTTCTTTTACCTCTTAGACTTCCGGCTAAGGTTAGAAAGTTTATTGTTGGTATTTGAGGAACTATCAGTCCAACATTTCGTGACATTACGTTTACTCCCCTCCTGGAATATATCTGTATATACGTTTTTTGGAGCAAAAATTTAAATTGGGCTATTTTGGCCAAATTGCAACCAAATTAGATGAAATTTGGTAAAAAAGTAGGTAGCGTTCACAATTAGTGGTCCAAATATGGACTGAAAATATTGAATACTTTTGCTTGAAATTCAAATTTGACCAATTTGGCCCAAATTTTAAAATGGCTCCCCCTTTTGTCAAAAAAGTCGGAGCGTATTTAGGCTCAAATTAAAGGTTATTTTATGTACTTTAATGTGGTATATGTCCGTATCAACTTTTTTTACGATTCATCCAGATCCTAAACTTTTGGCAGTTCAACCCTGGGTCAGCCTGTATGATACATAGATTAGTGAAAATTCCATTAAGTAACGATAACTTACATTCATAATTAAACAGAATGATAGATATTGCTATAAATAATGGTAATTTGTAAAGATAATCCTGCAATGTTTACTAGTATGATAACTGAAGCGTAAACAGGCGCATAATAAAAATGTTTCATTCCAAATACTTCAGATTACAACAGGAAATTTATTTCAATTTCGATTTTGCTCACATTATTAAGAACAACCGAGGAAATTGGCCAAATTTGAAAAACTTAGATCAGAGTTTTGTTTATCCGGATTTCAATGATTTATCTAATCTAAAGCGAATAAGGCTTATAAATTGGATTATAAAAGTATATATCACAGATACCACCAAACACATCACTTCTTTACACAATCACACAATTTAGCAGCATATTATTCTATAATACATAGATTACTTAATATTAAGTAAAGATAATTTCAATTTAGAATTAAATAGTCATAAACATAAATATTGCTAAAAATAACGGTAATGATTTCAAGATAATAAATGAAATACTTCAAAATAAACTTATTAAAAGAGCGTTAAACCTAATTTATCCGCAGATTAATAATAATACCAAATCAAATTTCGCATGTCTAACATATTTAGTTAAACACTCACAAAAAATATCTCGATTTCTTAAAAACCTAAATAAAAACGTCGCCTCATATATTAATAATTCAAGAAAATCTGAAAAGATAAATTAAACAAATCTAGAGCTTACAGGCTGAGGTGTGATGACTGTAAAGCCTTGTACACAGGGCAAACTGGGCGCAGTTTCAATGTAAGTATCTAGGAACTTATGAGAAATTACAGGCTCAAATAGAGTACTCTATATTATATGAATCACTTATTGGAATTTGACCCTTAAACCCGATATTTTATATATTCAAGAAAAAGTACATAAATTCAATATTCTAAAATCCATAAATTTCTAAACATTCAAAAAACAACAGTAACATATTATTAATGACTTAATTGATACTTAATATAATTCACCACTTGTAAAAAAAAATTGTTAATAAACTCCCACCCAAACCATTGTCTATCCCATCTCTCAATTTGTACCACATTCTGATAAATTTCTAATTTAAGGACATGATTTTAGATTTAGCTTAAGTTGATAACTCCTAGCTTTGAGAATGTCAGTGTGGTGAAACAATTTGTCAGCATTAATTTTTAATTAAATGTTACAAGCTTTGTGTAAATTTGAGTTTAATTATCCAACTTCTGAGAGTTAAAATGATTTTACACTAAACGCCGAAACCATAGATATATTCAAGAGAACTCTATTATTTTCGGTGGATATCAGATAATACATGAAATTTCAGATAATCAATAGATTCTTGAATTGTCTCACTATAATCAAAAATATATTTTTCAATGGATATAACAGAACATTTGCATACTCATGTACTGTCTAGAGTTCTGCGGCTAATTTAAGGCAGGTGGTATGAACAAGCAGTTTCCAGTATTGTGTGGAGTTCTTCGAGCTCAATCTTTTCTCATAGTCAAATTTGAGTGTAACTATCAAACATTGGTGTCTAAGCGGATGAAGTAAATAATTATATCAATTGAAGAATATTTATGATCAACTTTTAGATGACGCCTAGCGCAGCCAAATAACATCCGTTCGAATAACTCATTCAATTTATCCATTGAAGTAATTCTCATTCTGTTTGTATAATAAAAATTTAAAACCCTATAATGTCAATAAACGGGTTTCTTCAAAAGTTATCGGTGACACAGCCTCTGTATTAGCCTTCTGAGAGATGTGTTGTTCTTTGTATATATACGAATCAAAACACCAAGTTGTCACAAAATATTTATTGTAATTAAATTGTTTCTGTAACAATAAAAAAAACTGGTATTTAACACTAATAAAATAGCTGATGCTGATGTTATTATCATGACAGTACACATAACAGTGTACTGTTGTGCTGATTAATTCATTGTTAAAACTTATTACACTGTCGTATTAATGTTCTACCTGAAAGTTGAAGATACACTAATTTTTTCGACTGATGGTTATTCTCGCTCATGTTTGGATCAAAGTTTTAAAACGACCTTTCAGTGGCTTGAAAGATATTGAGCACAACAAAAATGTAGAATTAAGGGGACAACGTATCAACTCTAGTTACTTTAATAACATAATTTCGTGAAAAATACCTGATGACAGATTTTTTTATATTCCAGAGTTCCTTATGTAGAAGCTGTTATTTTAGAAGTAATGCGATATTGCTTAATCACACCATTAGCAGGTCCTAGGAGAGTTTTAAAAAATACAACTTTAGAAGGTTATTCAATACCTCAGGTAAATTATCTCATTTCCTTTAGAAACTCTCTTTGCTAGCGTACTCAGTTATACGAATTTATTGCATTACACAAAATGGCTTGAAATGCATTAAATAATCTACATTTTGGAGTAGGTACCCTTACTTTTTTGTACAGCTTACTAGCAAAAATTTAATTTCCAAAACGAATCTCGAAAGTAATTTTGCTCGGGCAGCATGTTTCAACATCTACGGTAATTCGGTCGGGTCTACCAGGAACGTATTTATAGTACTCGAAAGTCGCCAGATAACGTAAGGATATTCGGAAATTTTAAAAATGTATGTTTTCAATCATATACAGGATGTTTCAAAAAAAAGGTGGCCCCGTTGCTAGGATAGATAGAACACTGCAAGATGAGTGCTTTGCAATTTTCGTAACCGCATCCGTATTCCAGATACGTTGTATTAAAAAATTTTACGATTATGTCGAAACTACTGCTAACATTGTAATGAAATTTGGTATGAATATGTTTTGGAAGCTGACACATCGCATGAATTTATTTTTATATCTGACTCTCATAGAGGGCTAATTACACGGTTCGTACCGAGTAGTTTTAGTCACAACTTTTTGGAGGTCAGATTTTCTAATTCAAATTTTACGTGAAATTCAACATCTTTCAATTTTGCACGAAAAAGGACCTTTTTTGATTATTAATTAACGTATTTATCAACAATATTTCATGTCTAGTCCAGGCTATGAACTGGAAAAAAAAACATGTAAGTTCGAACCAAAAAATTTGTTTTGCATTAGCTTCAGGAGGTTCTCAGGATCATTCATACACCTTAAGACCTCTTGGGAACCCCAACCCCACCCATTGGAGGCGAAAATGGCCCGAAATCTCCAAGTCTTGAATTGTATTTTCTACAAAAAAAGGTATTTTGGCATTTCGAGTGCACCTAGGGGGTTTTTTGGATCGCTGAACACGAATCCGTAGCCAGATTTACTTGCAATCCATCGTAGGGGTGGTAAAATTGGCCAATTTTGCACCCCTAATAAGTTTATTTCGCAATTTACGTGTTTCGATGCACCAAGGAGGTTTTTTGGGTCGCTGAACACAAATCCGGTAACAGATTTTCAACATCAGCTGGAATAAATTGTTTACTGTATTTATATAAATACAAACCAAGCAAATAAGAGGAACATATCTGTCAGCCAGCGACCAATTAAAGATTTTTAGGAGCAGTTACTTCATATCCAAAACTACAACACAACTAAAATCTAATGCAGTCAATCTTGCAAATCTGCCCCTTCTGTGGATGGTATAAAACATCTGAAACTCGTCTACTTTCAAGTGCAGACTTGGTTAGGATATTTTCAGAATTCCAATGAAGAGCTGCAACCCACAAATTGGGGATGGAAAATACAGGCGGGCGAACTCAGTCCTGTCCGAATGACAGGTACCAACACCAGAACAAATATTAAATATAATTTCGTGTGGATGTAAAAAATGTGGTAGATCATGCGGCTGCCGAAAGAATGGCGTACGATGTACAGTGATCTGTACACATTGCAAAGGTTCTACTTGTGCCAATGATGAGGAAGATGATGATACACAATTATATGATAATATAGATTATACCAACTGCGAAGATGAAGATGGAGATCAACGTTGTGATAATAATAGAGGCGAGCCATTTCTTGAAAATGATGATTCTGATGACGAATATAAATCTGGCTTCGGAATCGTATTCAGCGACCCAAAAAAAACCCTTGGTGCATTCGAAATGCCTAAAACACGTAAATTGCGAAATAAACATATTAGGGGTGCAAAATTGGCCAATTTCGTCGATTTTACCACCCCTACGATGGATTGCAAGTAAATGTGGCTATGGATTCGTGTTCAGCGACCCAAAAAAAAACCTTGGTGCATTTGAAATGCCAAAAACACGTAAATTGCAAAATAACATATTAGGGGTGCGAAATTGGCCAATTTTATCGATTTAACAGCCCTACGATGAATTGCAAGTAAATCTGGCTTCGGATTCGTGTTCAGCGACCCAAAAAACACGTAAATTGCGAAATAAACATATTAGGGGTGCAAAATTGGCCAATTTCGTCGATTTTACCACCCCTACGATGGATTGCAAGTAAATGTGGCTACGGATTCGTGTTCAGCGACCCAAAAAACCTCCTTGGTGCATTCGAAATGCCAAAAACACGTAAATTGCAAAATAAAATATTAGGGGTGCGAAATTGGCCAATTTTGTCGATTTGATCACCCCTACGAATGATTGGAAGTAAATCTAGCTACGGATTCGTGTTCAGCGACCCAAAACACCCCCAAGGTGCACTCGAAATGCCAAAATACCTTCTTTTGTAGAAAATACAATTCAAAACTTGGAGATTCAGAGCCATTTTTGCCCCCAATGGGTGAGCTTGGGGTTCCCAAGAGGTTTTAAGGTGTATGAATGATCCTGAGAACCTCCTGAAGCTAATGCAAAAAAAATTTTTTGATTCGGGCTAAAAGCCCGGTTCACGGCCTGGACTAATCTTAAATCAATAAATGTCAGTTTTCCATTGCTAACTCAGACAAAACCATTTTGAGATTTGCGACGACCTTTTTTACTGAGGACGTTTTGAACCCTTACTCTAACTGATTGAATATTTGATGTTTTTACTCAAATTTATTTTAATTTTTAATGTGATTCTTCGTTTAATTAATAACTTCAGCATTAGAATTATGTTATTGTTCTTGGGTTTTAATAAATTGGTAATTGTTTTTTACTTTATACCATCATCAGTTATTACTGCATTATTTTCAAATCAAGATATCCCGAAATATCGAGTTTTACTAAGAGTACCTTGGTGTAAAATTTAATGATGCTCAATTTCAAGTAAAATTTGAATTAGAAAATCTAACCTCAAAAAAGTTATTATTAAAACTACTCGGTACGAACCGTGTAATTAGCGCCCTCTATGAGAGTCAGATATAAAAATAAATTCATGCGATGTGTCAGCTTCCAAAACATATTTGTACCAAATTTCATTACAATGTAACCAGTAGTTTCGACATAATCGTGAAAAATTTCTTTGAAATTTTTTTTTACAAAACCTTGTATTTTGAATACGGATGCGGTTACGAAATTGTTTTACTAAACAAAGCACTTATCCTTGAGTGTTCTACCTATCCTAGCAACGGGCTAACTTTTTTT
This sequence comes from Endomychus coccineus, assembly GCA_958510875.1. NCBI lineage: Eukaryota > Metazoa > Arthropoda > Insecta > Coleoptera > Endomychidae > Endomychus > Endomychus coccineus. Next base: position 256,121,963 of record OY294067.1, on the reverse strand, counting down.
TTTTAAACGTCCTGTATATTATTTAGTCTAACTAGAATTCTATGAAAAAATCTGTAAATGTGTATTATAATATCTTGTATTTTATACAGCATACTTAACAGTTATTCGTACAAAATACTGCATCAGTTGCGGATCCGCCACAGGACTGAGCTATACATTTTTTGATAAAATTGTTCATTTCCTGTCTGAATTCCGTTGCCCTCCACAATTTTTTCTCTTGCAACGTTTTATAGAAATATGTAGTTAAAAGCAATGTAGGTTGGCATATTTTCAAGGCATATTGTCTAGGTATTCCTGATGGTCTTGACAACAGTTCATTGCAACATGACGTATACAAAGATCCACAATCTATATTACATCTTGTTATCCACGCTTGGCACCTGTCGTCTTTTGGAAAGTCGAGTCGGTACAAGATGTGATTTATTAGTTTACTTTCCGAATAAAAATAAATCCAAAGGAGTTCAAGAATTTCAAAAAGTATAGGTTCCAAAAGTACAACTGGAATTCAAAGAATATGGCAAATGGAAATTCTTGAATATTTATTTTAGGAGGCAAATTAAATAAAACTTGTGAGGAGAAAAAAATAAGCCCATTCTATTCCTTAATTCCTAGTATGATAAGGGTCAATATTGTAGCTTTCAAATTTACTGAAATTCTTATGACAGATAGTGGTAGCAGTGTGACGACAACACTATCGTCAATTGGAATACATTTAGAAGTAATACACGCTGAAACTCTAGAATTTGTGTCTATTTAATTGCCAAAAACTTCTAATTAAAGCTGGTAATAACTGAACATGCTTTATTATTTGTAACAACTTTTCTTTGTTGATAGTTCCAGTAAGGAGATTGAATTTATATATTTAAGCGAAAAATTAATTCCATTCCAGGAAACAACAGTTCTAATCAGTTTACATTCCGTACTTTATGACAAAAATCATTGGCAAGATCCAGACGTGTTTAGACCTGAAAGATTTCTGAATGAAGATAAGCAATTAACATGTCATGAATGGGTGATTATATTTGGTTTAGGTGAGTATATTCGATTCATTGGGATTTTCGTAGCATTGGAATAAGGCTCGCTGAGATAGCATATCAATAAAATGGACATTATTGCTGAGGACTATAAAGAAACAGCGGGTCATCATAATTTGCCATTTATTTATTTTTTAAATTTATTTAATTACACTAGCTCAACGGGAGAAACCCCTTGGAGAGCTTACGAGTACCTATAATATAATAACAGAGTAGGAATTAAAATTAACTATTATACATAACTTTACAACTAAATATGTCAATAGTCAAACCGATTATCTCGGAGAGGCTACATATTTGGAATATTGGGGAAAATAATAACGTGTTTATTCTGCAGAGTGGTAGATAAAATGTTTGTGTGGAACGGGTACGAGCAGATGAAACGTGTAAATTCAACATTGATAAAATCACAGAACAACCAGGTTATGACCTTATACAGGAATGAAATACCATGCCTTTATATAACTCTAGGCAAGAGATTCTATCTAATAGAGGCTGGTGGAAAAATCCAAAATTTGGATAATTACCATCAGCTTATTGAAGTGAAAACTTCTTTAGGCGCGTTGAGCTATTTCAGATGGGAGTTAAAACCATGAGTCCGTCACGAGCAGTCACGCTGTAGCTATATGTATTAGGTATGATGTATACTGCCGCCAGCGCAACTACTTGGTCAGGCGTCAGGCAGTCTATACCCTTACACACGTGTGCATATCTGAGTCGGATACTCGACGTTATTTATTATACCCCCATTATACGGTTTTTATTATTAAACATAAAAATGTATATAATTGTTGATTGAAATGCTGACAGTTGTGAAAACTAAAGAAAAACTAATGATATTAATTTTCATTTAAAAATAATGAAGTTGTAATTTCGGATGCTACAACGAGTACAACAACTCCATACTAAACTCCGTAGACAATAGTATCTGTGGCATCGGATGTCTTCGTTGATTGTCATAATGCTGAGCAACAAAATTTCGTCAGGCAGAAGTTGCATAAAATGAGGACCAATGATACGGGTGGATTACCATACGAGTTAATTTTAGTTCTTAACTGACCATACATGATAAGTAATAACATAGATGTTGGGGATGGATTGTCCAATGGCACTGTCGGAAAATTGTGTCATGTAGAAAGAGGTGATACTGGTGAAATCATACGAATTTTAATGGAATTCAAAAAATAAATTGGTTAGGTACTTCATAATGTCAGTTTTCACTTCTGTCAGCAGTGCTCGGTGGTGCGAGATCAGTGAAAAGGTTGAGAGCCACTGTAATATTCTAATGATATTACCTAAAAGGTAATATAATTCAATTCATGGAGGACTTTCATGTGATACAAAATACTTGATAGGTTTGAAATATTTTTTCTATTGATTCGCTGTGAACTTATTTCTGTTTGTTCTACCTCTTTCAGCTTCATAAACAACCCACGCTTTTCAGTTTTCAATGCTACTGTTGTCTGATTGTGATGTCAGTCGATCTATACTAAACTCTCATTTTACATTTTCAGGTAAACGACGATGTTTAGGAGAACTTTTAGCAAGAAATTGCATATTCACATTTTTCTCAGAAGTGATGCGAAGATATACGATAGAGCTCAAACCTGGAACGAAACTGCCGACTAAGATTTCAGTTCCTGGAATAACGTTATCACCAGAACCATATAGGGCTCGATTTATAGAAAGATACTGAAACTGAAAATCCAGTAGTAGCATATTTCTTTTGTAAATAATTCTAGATAGTAAATTTTATTCTTGTTTTCAAATTTAGTTACCACCAGGTAAATAAAAAATGAATCGTTGATATTTTTATTACGCCAGGAACAAAATTCAACTTGAATATATGTATGACTGTTATAATGAAAAGACAAACTATTGAATTAAGTGTTGAAGATAAAAGACATTAGATCTGCGGGTGGTTTGAATTGACATCGATAGTGTGACTCCACAACGGCACCTTTTACTGTCGTAAATTCAAATTCGTATTATATTATAAACCTTTCTTTATTTATTTGTACCTACATAAGGTTCATGATATAATATCGTAAAATATATTTTATATTTTTTTCCAGTCTATAAGCTGGGGATTTTGGCCGACTTTCTAAAAAAAAGCAAGAGGTATCAAAAATATTCTTTTTGCGTAATGGCCGATTTGAATCATTCGTAAGGGTTAAGTGTACACGGCCTCCCATTCACCCCTAAACGCTAAATTAATCCTATTTTCACCCCCTTTTTTAAGATAATTTTGAATTTATACAAAAAAATGGGTTTTTTGGGTCGCTGAACACGAATCCGAGGTCATTTTCCCGGAAAACTCATTCAATGGGCTGAAAATCGGGAAAATTTCGTCATTTTCATACAAAATTGCTCTTTTTTCACGCGATTATCGTTTAATACATAGAAGATTTCGGCAGTCGCGTATTTCGATCCAAAGTAGACTCAAACACGGAAAATTTCCGGAAAACTGGAAAACCTAAACCTTTCCAACTCATTGAAATTATCGTGTGATAAGTAGTTATAGGAGTTTTTGTGATCCCTGATTTTGAATTTGATAATTAAAAAGTCGAAAAATATCATTTTCCGAAAAAACGAAGAAATTTTTTTCATGAAATCTTATTTTTTTTAAATTAATTTTTTGAATCGTGTTGACTAGTTAGTATTTGTGTTTACGATGTGCATGTTAAATTACAAAAATTAAAGGTAATGTCAAAAAAAACAATTGTTTGAAAATTCCGGAAAATCGAAGAAAATTACAAATTTCAATATTGTAGCTTTAAATAAACAGTTGCAAACTTGTATAAATTAAAACAAAGAGGCTTGTAATTTTTGTATGTTCCTGCTTGTAATTTTTGTATGTCCCTTCATTTTCCACATAATCCTAATGTTATTTTCAAACGTTTTTGATGTCAAATTCGTAATTATCGACCACAAAAACCCTATAGCGACTTATCACACGATGATTTCAATGACGTGGAAATATTTTCTTTTCAGATTTTCCACAGTTTTCCCCAAATTTTCATAGTTTTGGCCTACTTTGAATCGAAATACGCGACTGCCAACATTTTTATGTATAAAACGTAAATAGCGTGAAAAATTTGCAATTTTGTATGAAAATGATGAAATTTCCCTGATTTTCAGCCCATTGAATGAGTTTTCCGGGAAAATGACCTCGGGTTCATGTTCAGCGACCCAAAAAAAACATTTTTTTATAAATTCAAATTTATCTTAGAAAATAGAGTAATTAACCCTAAATAGGGTTAATTTAGCGTTAAGGGGTAAATGGGGAGCCGTGTTCACTTAGCTCAACCCTTACGAATGATTCAACTCGGCCACAGAACATTATGCAAAAATAATTTTTTTGCTATGACCTCTTGCTTTTTTTTAGAAAATTCCCCAACTTATTGACTGAACTGGACATTGATTCGTACGTAATTCTAAGTAGATATTTATTTGAGAACTTTGATTACTGTAATCTTGAAGCTAAATAATTAGTTCTTATTTTGACATAAAAATTATTAAGTTTTAATAAACTATAACAGAATTCACGCTGTGGATATACTATAATACTATAAATAGAAACAGTCGCCCTTATCCACTAAAAATACTGTTGAAGTACTGAGAACCTTTCAGTTACCTTAAGTAGCCAACATTAGAGTAAACTAGATTAGAAATCAAAATGTGCCTGCTTAAATACTATTAAATACTATATCGGCTGAAGCTAGAACTGAATTTATTAAATTGATTTTTCGCTTATACTTTTCCATCCCTTCTAAATTAGGTAACTAAATATTTGTCATTACTGTGTTTCAAGAGTGATAAATATTCTTAAGAAATTGGGTGTATAAAAAACTTGTTGGGCTAACGCTGATTTTTCACTATTATTTTCCTCTGTATGGGCAAAATGTTCTTTATACCCAGTTGGAATATTTCTTTTAGTTTGGTCCACATAGCATTTTGTACAAGACTACGAATCGATTTTGTAAATCCTGGAATTTTCGAAGTCGAAAAATTGATAGAAGGTATTGCCTAAACGATTGTTTAACTTGTTTTTACATCTATGAACGAATTTATTTTGCAAATTTAGAAAACAAATTTTAGAATTTATTGATTACTGAAGGATGATGAGTGAAACTTTCAAATCTTATCGAACTAATTGAGGGTAGTGGTTCTAATTTAATTTTGTTGGCTCAAACGGGCGTTTAATTATTTATGAACAAAGCTTTTAAATCAAGCTATTTATTAATTGGTCTAACGGAATCCGCAGGAGAATACCAATTTGTGTGAGTGGGTTTTCTGTTATGTTGGATTCCAAATGATTATCATCTTTTATAATGTTAATATCGAGGAAAGAAAGCTGCTCATCTGTTTCTATTTCTACAGTGAACTTCCTAAACTGTATTACTTACCAAAGATTCATAAACCAGGTAATTCCATGAGACCAATCATTTCAAACATTAATTGTCCCACGTATAAGATAGCAAAATGATTAGTTGAGGAATTTATTATATATAAATTCTTGGGAAATAGGTCACACTAACACATATGCTTATTATTTTCGTCTTGACATACGTTTCGGTCTCACGACCATCATCAGAAAACTAAAACTAATGGTATCAGCACAATGCGTCCTTATCGCATCAAGTTCTTAAGTATATGAATATGTATCAAGAATCCACTGCTTAGCAATTTCCTTATAAAATACGAAGTCATTTCAAGCAATGTTTGAATAGGACTGAAACCAAAAAATATAACGCTCAAGTATCCACTTTCGAACCAAATGTTAAAGATTCATGAGGTAATAGAAAAAGTGTTATAAACAGCCTTTCAGATCGCGCTATTGAATTGTCCCACCCTGAGAACCGTACCAAATATTTGAAAATTGTTCGTAATACACTGGAAATTAATGGCTACCCAAAAACATTTTTCAACCCCATCATTAAAGAAAGAATAATAAAGATTCTTGACCCAGTAGGAATTATATATAAAAATTCTCGGGAAATAGGTCACATTAACACTCTGTTTTAAAATTTTCGTCTTCACGTACGTTTCGGTCTCACGACCATCATCAGAAGACTTATTATGTTAAAAAGGGTTTATTAAAACTAATTATAGCACAAGCGTCCATATCGCACAATTTTCAATCAAAAAGCCCACGCCGTCGAAACGAACAGAACCACGAATAAATGAAATTGTATCGTCAATATTAAAGTATAAATTTTTTGTAACAAGAATCCACTGTTCAGTAATATTCTTATAATATACAAGTGCATGTTGCTATAGTCTCATAACAACTGATGTTCGAAGTTATTTGTTGGTATCTACTCGAACCAGATGTAAGATTTATGAGGTACTTGAAAAAGGTTTCAGACCTGTATTGGAACTTACTTTTAGCATTCTTCCTAAAATATACTTTTAACATTATAAAGACGCTTGTAAGAATTTGCAAGAGTTTTAATTAATAAAGTTAGTATAAATCTGACTTAATCCCTGAATATCATTCCTATGATTTACAGATTTGGAGTCACGTTTTATGTGAATCATATCCAGGATAGATCTTTTATAATAATTGATTTCCTTAGTTAAAATATTAACATTTTTGTAATCAAATTGATGGTTATAATCAAAGCAGTGCTTAGCAAGGGCGGTGGAATTTTCTAAGTTATTATTTCTTGTGCTATACTTATGGCCATACATTCTTGTTTGTAAATATTGTTTAGAGATTACAGTATAAGTCCCATCACAATCTAAACAATTCAATTTATATACTGTGTGGGTTTGTTTCTCTTTAGGTATTACAGGTTTTACATTTGAGAAATATATCCCAATACAGTTTGTAGGTTTATGCGCAACATTTATATCTGATTTTTCAACTGATGATTTACTCTGATGGTGGCTACTTGATAGCTGAAAGGTCCTCAGTATTTCAACAGTATTTATAGATGATAAGGGTGATTGCCTCTTACGTATATTGTTAAGTTTCACTTTATAATTTATATTTAATTAAAATTTTTGAAAAATAATGAAGCAAATCTAGCTCATCACATTCCCAGATGTTTCAATAATACCACCTATGCATTGGAAGTTCTTAAATATTTGTTATAAGAGAGAAATTAAATAAAACTTATGAAGAGCAAAGAACGAGCTTATTCTAAACCTTATTTCCTAGTGTCAATATTAGAGCTTTCAAATTTACTGAAATTCTTCAGACAGTGAATGGTGGAAGTGTGACGACAATACTATCGGACTCAATTGGATGATAATTTTTGAGATCTCATAACGCCATATAGGTACAAAGAAGTCAAATTGTAGAATTGCTACGTTCTGAAATTCGGGTTATCTATCTTAGTTTTGGAATATGTGAAAGAGGTAGATAATTTGTGGTCTGTTTCTTGTGTATATTTTTTATTTCCAAAAATATCGAGAACAGGTAATCACATTGCCGCAGAAAATTCTATTTTTATAGAATTATCTTATATATCTATAATCATCTCTATAAATGTGTAAAACTATAATTGGGGTCCCTTGTCTTTACTGAATATAACGACATTGCGATTCATTTATATGAAATCAATTGAATTCCACTTTTCGAAAATTTAATAGTACAATTCATTTGAATGAATTTAGTTTTAGAACTGATGGAAAGTTGCTTCTAGTTTCGTGATAATCTTAAGATACATCTGACGAAATTAAAATTCGGTAGTTTAACTATATGCAAGTTTATGGTTTCTGAGTAGTAAATAATATAAATGCAAAGTAAACTCAATATTTCATTTACCTTTTTTTGTCAGCAATGTGTACAACTAGCCATGGGCTGTTATATAGTCAATGAGAGTAATATTTGGCTTGGTAGTGGCGTAGCGAAGAGGGCGTTTTCGCCCCGGGCGAAAATAACAGGGGGTATCAAATTTTGAAAGTTATTGCTAAGTTTTGTAGAAATCTGGTATGTTTCAAATTTTCTCAATTTCGGCGGCGCTTTCAAATTTGCAATTTTAGTACAAATCTACAGATTTCTAATTGTTTTAAAGTAAAACCTAACTCAGAATTCATAGCTTTTAAATGGCAGAACACTGTTGAATGTTTCATATATTGCATTATTTTTTTGGCCGTCAAGTATTTACGGGTGTAAGCGTTGATTGGAAGAATAACTCATTCAATCAACGGTTTAAGTTCCCTCCCTCGGGCGCGAATTGTCCACGCTACGCCTCTGGGTTGGCGGTTTGATTGATCTCAAGTCCATATAAGTATTCATTCTTAAATATTCAACGTTTTTGATAAAATTATTGGTAACAAATTATGTCGTCTATACACCCAAGTCATTTTTGATGCGTGGATATCGCTTTGTTTTATTATATAACAACACAGGACATTACAGGACTTCTTTGTAGCATTTTAGATAATAGTCGAGGAAATAAAGCACTAAAATAGGTCCAACCTCCGATCGTTTGATTCAGGTGATTCAGAAAGTTTTTTTTTCAGGAAATTCGTTATTACATTAGCGCAGCGAAAAAAGGGAATTTCCGAGTGCACTTTTTGATGTGAGTAAAAAAAATGTATTACTCGTTGGATAATGACTAAACTGGCTTGATACGGTCTCTCGGGTTGGTTTTCGTGATCGCTGAACATTGATAGCCTCACTACACCAGTTGAGAAACATGAAAATACGATTTTTAATGAAATTCGTCATTATTCAGAATGTCCGGGATCCTCATATACACCGGGGATCGTCCAAGGTGACCTCGAGGAATTTTTTGGACATCATATTCGTGTTCAGCGTCCACGAAATCCCCGAGAGACCGATTCAAGCCAGTTTTTGTTATTATCCACCACGTAGTTAATTTTTTTACTCGCCTCAAAAAGTGCACTCGGGAAAATGTATTTTTTCGCTGCTCAAATGAAAACGTTTTTCCACAAAAAACAAACATGGCAAAAACTTTCTAAATAACCTGAATCGAGTACAGAAAACCGCATTACTTAACCATCTTACTGTGCAAACTGTCTGAGGTGGAATGCTTTATTTCCTCGACAATAAAGAAATGCCAATTGATTTCAGCGATGATAAGCACCTAAAATGCAATATTCTGCTCTTATTGGCAATGAAACAACACCAAAGTTCGAATGAGTAATGTTTAGAAATAATAGTATACAGGTTCTATTATTTTTACTTGTCGGTTCCTTTCATCGCAGTAATTTAGGTTTTGTTTAGATCCTACGCCAAAAATAAAGTTATTCATTACATATAATTTTTTTATGTAAAAATGAATCGTCTTCAGTGTCTAAGATTATCTACAGATATATTGAAATCATCGGAATTATATATTTTGGTCTAATTTAATTATAGTTCTTGATTTTTCGAATAAGAATAAAGTTATTCCTCATTGCTTTTATTTATTTATTCATTCATTTACAGGTCAAAGTCCCAAATAGTATATATGTTACTGTGAATGTCCGAAGCGGAGTGTATCTTAAGATACACTGGTGTATGTTAACAACCACCAAGCTAGCTGGTGATTGTTTGTTATTTATTCTGTTCTTTATGTTTTCGGTCATTCACCAGTGAATGTTATCATACACCACGACGACTTGGTTAATCTTCATTTTCTTCATGATGAGTTAAATTATGATGATTTAGCAAAGATATCTGCAAAACTGAAGTTCGGATCTTATTTAAAATGAATTCACAAATTGTTACAATAAATAAAATCATAGAACTATAATAAATAAAACAAATATAACTTGTTTATTAATCAAAATCTTAAGTCAGTAATACAAATAGCATTACCTGCCAAGTAAGGTAAACAATAACGTGGAACTTGTTTATTAATCAAAATCTTAAATCAGTAATACGAATAGCATTACCTGCCAAGTGAGGTTAACATTAACGTACACTTATTATTAATGCTATTGCCCTATTGGCTATAGAATTTAAAAAATACTCATTCGTTACAGTCCCTACTCATAGGTAATTAGGTATTACAGCATTTTTCGCTATAAGAATTAAAAAAAAACTTATTTATTAGTACATGGCAAACTGTTATGGCACTTAGAATTACAAATAACTCTACGAGCTTTACAGTAACATTTCTTGGTATTGCATTTTTGTGCACAATTGCAACGCTTATATCCTTGTCCTCCAAATCTTGATTCCAAAGCAACAATTTCACGCATTGATATTTTTGTAGAAGAAGTTTCAGATATATTGATAAAATTTTCCTTACAGATGGAAAACTGATACTGTATACTGTATACTTCTAGTATACATCTGTGATAACGTCCCATGTTTTGTAGCCAATTCATAATAGTCACCATCCACATTTGTAACACATGTAAGGATATTTCTGGAATCTGTACGACCTCTGTCGACATCAGGAACACGCAACCTTACAGTATCTCCACATTTTGCAGGAGGAAAATTTGCCTGCGATACTTTAATCATTTTTTTCCCTTGATCTTGAAGTCGAAGTTTTGCTAATTCTATATTTCTTTCAGATGCCTCTTCTCTGTTGCACAGTAAACATATTTCGGATTCCGATAAATTTACACAACACGACGAATGAACTGACATACTACATGTTGAACACAACCTTGAACCTTGATATATTGTTTCACATACGAAACATTTTCGAACTTCTTCGTCCTCATTTTCTTTTCGAATGTGAGCTGGGCTAAGCGAAGCAGCCGATGCCTTATTAGCGGTGCGGCGACGAGTGGTCGGCGTGGAAAAAATAGAAAACAATAGCACTCTAATTTTCTCACTTCATTTCGGACAAACACTGTCGTGTGTTAACATTCACGTAATTAGTAAATTGCAGTATCTAAGACACAAAATCGCCTTGGAGTACGTTAACATTCACCGGTGTATGTCCAAAACAAAAAAAATATTGAAATAATTTCGGACTTACACCATTAATATTGGTGATTGTCGACATACACTGGTGCATCTTAACATTCACTAATATCGGACATTCACAGTAACATATACATAAGATTTGATAATGGCAACATTACTTTATATTACCAGAAACAAAACTAGATTAAATTAATATATTTGAGAGATTAATAATAGACAATTTAAAATCAATAAGTACTTCTAAAATATTTTTCAAATTGGATGTTGATGTATTAAAAATGTCAAGGTTAGGATCAATGTTATTGATACGAGAACACATGGTGTTAGGAGCATGGATAGCACATTCAGTACGATGTTAAGGAATTACCATTGCTAAAATATTAAATTGGACCCAGGTGTTTACATGAAATTGCGCGTATGAATACACAACAGGTTCAAACTGGAGGCAAACAGCATCCCCACCTCACTCTTTTCTTTCCCGCATTTTAAAGATGTTGGCCGCAAACAAAGCTTCGGTGACATACAGACTATGTCTATTTATGTTTATAGTCACTGGGAATTAACATAGTTTTTCTAGAGTGGGTAAGGCCTATTCGAAGTTTCTTCTCGAAAAATTTTTTTGTCTTGACCAGAAAAGGTCTCAATTAAATTACGTTCCAACCATAACCTGTAAGTTAGCCGGCATGTATTAATATAAAATTGAAGCAAGATTGCCACATGTTGACTGATGTCTGAAAAGTTTTTTACCACACCAAGACATGTAAATTGCTATTGTTACTGTGATTATGTCCAAAGATAGACGGTTCGGCAACACATTAAAACAAGTATTGCTAACGATTTCGTTGTGCTAAAATTTCTACCTGCCAATTTTGGGATGCAATTTCAAATGAGCTCGTTTAGCCAATACCTTCTTGACAAAGGAGGCCACAGAGCTGCCTACAAACGTAAGTATGACATCTTCAACAAAATGCCTGAAATAGAGGTATCTTACGATAGTGCCGTTTAGTGCTAATAACGCATAAGTTTGACAGGTGATACATATTAGAATTTAACAGAGTTTTACCTCTTTCTTGTGGAAAATTATATGGTGTCCTTGTGTGATTGGAACTTGTATTTATCTGTAAATAAGCGATGATAGTGTTATGACTCAATAAAGTGCGTTCATAAATTAATGTTTATGTTAGTTCTTCCTGCGTTTTTTGTTGTACGTACAGTTTGCTTACGTTTGTTAGTTGTTTATGACGAAGAAATGTTGTGCTCCTGGTTGAAAGGGAAATAATAACAATGGGTCAAACTACGGAAACAATGGATATTGGCTGTCCCTGTGAAATATTTCAACCCCTCTATATACTCAAGAATTTGCGAATTGCACTTATCCGAAGCTGATCTGGTAACAACAATAACATTACAAGATTCTCGTAGTAATACCGTAGTAAGTGGAAATTTAGATAAACCTCGTCTTAAGGTAACTGCTGTCCCCTGTAATTTTCCTAATTGTCCGGAATATTTTTCTAAATCTAGACGTGAAACTCGCAATGATAAACTGCTTCCTGTAGAACTAAATAATTTGTGAAAAATTAAGAACATACAGGCAGTAGTTGGTAATCATCATAATAAATACTTTTCACCGGTCTTTCACAGTAACATATATACCGAAAAGATATTTACAGCTCAAACAGAACACTGAAAAATATTTTTCATTTAACCTGTGGTGCTGCTGTCGATTAATTAGTAAATAATCATTTAATTATTACTTAATCGAAGCAAAACATATGATTAATTGTTTAATCGGAATGAAAATAGCAATATACCTGGACAACGCAACTAGCCGGAATGCGACGCGCGCTCTTTATTGGATTATGTGAAAGACAACGTGAGCGTAGTGAAAGGATAAACCGATCATTTCGTCTTATAAACCCTTCGGGCATGTGCAGCATAGAGCATACTGAACGACCTCCTAGTATTTGGTAAACGGTGGTTTTTGAGGATGATAAAATACTTTTACGAGCAATGGCATTGAATCTATTTCTCAAGATAAAAAGAATGAAAACAACATATTTCTTCAATACTGTCGATTTTTTTGGGGTGGGTGATCAACTAAGGACGTTTGGCAACCCTCGCTTAAACAGGATGTCCTTATTGTATACAGGTGTCCCATAACTTGTCCACCATAGAGCAACAGGTGATACTAGAGATCAAAACAAGAAGATTAACTCATATACAGTATCGGAAAGTATTTATCTTGGGTATGGTGGTTTCATGAGAGTGTAAAGAATAGCTTGCTATATGTTGAGAGAGCATTACAATTTCTCCTCGACTCGCTCAAGGAAGGGATAGATATGGTGGTCAGTTAACGCGTCGGGTGGGGTAAGAGGAGGGGCGCACAGCAGTGCGTCTCTCTTGTTTATGTGGTATTATAAAATCATTGCGTTCCTTGTTGCTCGTATAGATTTCTGTCTATACCCCAGAAGAATTGTTTCCGATAATGTATATGTGTTAGTCATTAAAAAGATACAGGATATTGAAAGTGAAACTTAATATTCGAAAAATTACAATAATTTTAAAATGGCTGAAGACATCAAATTCAAAATTGAAGTAGTCATCGAACTGATAAATGCGAATCCGGTACTAGTTTGATCCTAGTATCCTAGTTCCTAGCGGGCGTTTGCTACGTACTTTGGCTTCGAACTAGAGAAGAGTCATTACTTTCAAGTACAAAACAAACAGTTGGTTAATATCGATGTCTCAAGCCATTTGGGAGATATTCGTCTTTGAAAGAAAAATTACCAAAAAAAATCAAATCGTACTTTTGGCATCTCTTCAGTTTTTCAAATGGAATATGCAGTACTTTGTGCATTATTATGACAACAGTGTTTTTCTGGATATAAATAATATATCACGTGCATACATTTACCCTGCAGAAGATCGGAATTAATATTTCAAGGTAAAAACTTACGTCATGGCATATAGAAGACAGCAGACTCTTACACCATATTGGAGCCCACTGATAGTTAACACCGAGTGTACATAAACAATAACAGTATTTTATTACACAAAAATTTTTATTTAAAAATAAGAGAACACGCGTTTTTATCAAGGGCCACTCAACACCAACATTTAAGGAATGAATCATGTCGTACCTACTTTAGTTTTTATAAACCTAATTCCCCTTGCTACAATTCGGATCTAAACAACCCGCCATTTTTGAAATTTCTAGCAAATGCGTAGGAGCCATCCACAGATAGCAATACATTACCCTTTACAAGCAAACAGCTTACTTGTATTTACATCGACAGTCAGAAAGTGGCATAGATAACTCTACTACCTACTAGTAGAGTTATCTATGGAAAGTGGAACGTACCCAATTAACCAGAGCCCTTACTTTCAAATAATCCAATGAAATTCAGCAGTTTCACTTATTTACCTTCAATAAGTAATAAATTCCTTAATGTGCAATAAAATCCGCTTATTAAAGAACAAGTTAAAAAACCATGTAGGCATAACTAAGTTTCCGACTTCGAGAAATTGGGAATTTACAAAATTAATTCACGTTCAAAATGTCAATCTGGAACGGATACGCTAACTAGGTATGAAAACATTTGCCATGTAAAGAAAAATAATAATGGAAAATTTGCAATAGCAGAACATACTTTAAATATACGTCACACCATTTCTCAAGATTTTAAAACAATTACTGACAAACATCTGGGTAATTTAGAAGGGAAGGAAATGTATTATCGAAAATGCAATTTAATGAATTCAGATTTATCTCCAGCTACAGGCAGTCCTTTATTTGCATTACTAATTCGAAACAGTATTTGAAAAGGTACATTTTGTTTTCTAATTTAGTTTACTCTGATGATGGCTACTTGGTAGCAGAAAGATCCTAAGTACTTCAATAGTACTGTAGGAAACTGCTGATTATTCTTTATTTATTGGTGTTATGGTATATTCACAGTTGTGAACTCTTTTAGTTTATCAACAGCGTATAAACTGAACATACTGATTTTATTACATTTATGATCTTTCTGTCCTTGTTTTTTCAATAAATGCTTTCATTGACTAGTTTAAATCTAATGAATTTATTGATTCATTTCATATTATATATTTTTCTCACATCTGTGAACTTGAATGAGAATCTTTGATAAATTTTGCAGGAATTTGTAAATAACATTCTTTTTATATGATGACTTACATATATGTAGTCTTATTAGATAAATGGACGTATCATAATATAATTCCAATCTCCACGTTATTGATCATTTTGTCAGGAACTTTCCATGTAATTTGTCGCCTGAGCAATTGAAAACTCAAAACTCATCTATTTGTATTATATATTTTAATTAGTTCATATTGATATATAAAATAATAGTAGAAAGAATGAAATTGTTGGTATGTACATTTGTAATTGAATTTCAATTTGTGGTTTAGTAAATCAATAGAATCTATAAGAATTCTTAGGGAAAATAAAAGTAAATATATTTCACAAATGTTTATTATAATGTATAAATAGATATATGTACAAAAATGAATATAACAAGTCAGTCTTTAACAATTTGCATATTACTGCTCTATAGTTCAGTCTACTTCTTCGATAGTAGGTCCTTGTGTTCTATCAAACCCTCCTGCTTGTTGTCTGCAACTTTCCGGGCGAGTGTGACCATTTCCATCTTTGTATAATTTACAGATAATGGGACTACATACTGATGTCAGCTGTTTTTGTTTGTCTTCATATTCCTCATTATTTGCCAGTGTATTACTATCTAACCATTGTAAACAATTCTGACATTCCTTTTCAACAACAGCTACATCTTCAGAACTAATTTGATCTTTATGTTCTGAAATTGCTTCTTTCACTTGGAATACATAATTTTCCAACTGATTTCTTGCTGTTATGTTCTTTCTTTGACACTCATCTTGTTCTTTATATTTTTCGGCATCAGCGACCATTTTTTCTATGTCCTTTGGTGAAAGACGTCCTTTGTCATTTTTAATGATTATATTACTAGTTTTGCCAGAGCTGCAATCCACGGCAGAGACATTTAATATGCCATTTGCATCCAAATCAAAAGTAACATCAATTTTTGGAACTCCTCGTGGTCCAGGAGGAATGCCAGTGAGATCGAAATTTCCTAATAGATTATTATCTCTAGTTAAGGTCCTTTCGCCTTCGTAAACTTGAATCGTTACAGCTGGCTGGTTATCAGCATAAGTGGTGAATGTTTGGGTTTGCTTGCATGGAATTCTACCATTCCTTTCAATTATTTTAGTCATTACTCCCCCTGCTGTCTCTATACCCAATGAAAGAGGTATTACATCTACGAGAAGAACATCTTGGATTTTGGTATCTTCCACACCACTCAATATAGCAGCTTGAACTGCAGCTCCATAAGCAACTGCCTCGTCAGGATTAATGGAAAAATTAAGAGCTTTTCCATTGAAGTATTTTTGTAACAATTGTTGAACTTTTGGAATTCTAGTAGAACCTCCTACCAACACAATTTCATCAATTTGACTCTTATCTATTTTTGAATCAACTAAAGCTTTCTCGACGGGTTGGAGAGTACCTCTGAAAAGATCTGAACATAATTCTTCAAATCTAGCCCTGGATAATTTAGTGTAGAAGTCGATTCCATCGATGAGAGCATCTATTTCGATTGTTGCTTCCGTTGTAGTTGATAATGTACGTTTCGCTCGTTCAGCTGCTGTCCTCAGTCGACGGATGCTTCTAGGATTGCTGTGAATATCTTTCCTGAATTTACGCTTGAATTCTTCTGCCAAATGATTGACAATTCGACTATCAAAATCTTCGCCTCCCAGATGGGTGTCACCAGCAGTAGCTCTTACTTCGAACAACGACCCTTCATCAATTGTTAGAATGGATACATCGAAGGTGCCTCCACCGAGATCAAATATAAGTACGTTTTTCTCACCTTTCAAATTCTTATCCAGTCCATAAGCAAGAGCAGCTGCAGTGGGTTCATTTACTATTCTCATTACGTTGAGACCACTGATAACACCAGCATCTTTAGTGGCTTGTCGTTGAGAATCGTTGAAATATGCTGGTACAGTTATAACGGCATCTCTAATTGTAGTTCCTAGATAAGCTTCTGCAGTTTCTTTCATTTTCGTTAATACCATTGAGCTAATTTCCTCAGGAGAAAATATTTTCCTTTCTCCTTTATACTCAACTTCTAGCTTACATTTACCATTGTCATTGATAACTTTGAAAGGCCAGTTCTTGATGTCTTGTTGTATTTTAGGATCGTCATATTTTCTTCCAATCAAACGTTTGGCATCGAAAATTGTGTTACTAGGATTCATAGCTACCTGATTCTTCGCAGCATCCCCAAGAAGACGCTCGGTATCTGTGAAAGCCACGTAACTTGATGTTGTCCGGTTTCCCTGATCGTTAGCAATAATTTCAACTTTTCCATGTTGCCAAACACCCACACATGAATAAGTTGTTCCCAGGTCAATACCAATAGCTGGTGTTTTTATCATGTTGATTTATAATTTTCGCAACAGTATTATAGTATAGTTGATTTAACACAATTCACTTTATTTTCTTCAGCGAGGATATTGAATCTCAGAAACGTAAGTATATAGTAGAGCTTATTACTTCACGTGCTAAAGTTGTATTGATACTGATTTCTATAGCGCGTATGCGCTGTTTATATACCGATTGAAACTTAGATCTCGAATAACGCCGAACGTTCGAGAATATACTACATATATCTGGACTGGAACTCTGGAACGTTCTAGAATAATCAAAAAATGATTTCTGTTTCTGTATTGTACTAGAGAAGGTCTTATAGTTTTATTATCGATTCAAATAGTTAAACAAGAAAGTACATAGTAAATTAAGTAACTAATGAACATGTTGTTAAGAGAAAAAACGCATTTTTAGTTCCCTCACTACATATTATATATATGAAGGAAGTATTGTCATCCGGGCAACACATTTGTTACGTTCTGGAATAATCAAATGAATTATGTCTCTGTATTGTACTAGAGAAGGTCTTATAGTTTTATTATCGATTCAAATAGTTAAACAAGAAAGTACATAGCAAATTAATTAACTAATGAATATGTTGTAAACAGAAAAAACTCATTTTTAGTTCCCTCACTACACATACATGTGTAAGTTTATGTAAAAATTCTCGGGAAATAGGTCCCATTAACACTCTGTTTTAAAATTTTCGTCTTTACGTACGTTTCGGTCTCACGACCATCATCAGAAGACTTATTATGTCTAAAACTTGATTACTTGAAACTAATTGTAATAGTATATATTTAGGTAGAATGTCAAGTATACCTCCTGTCACGACAAAACCTTTTCTATTAGCTCGTAAATCTAACATCTGGTTCGAAAGTTGTATACTTAAAAATTAAATTTTATTTGGTCTCTAGTCGATCACATACTTTGTTGACATGAGTACGCTTTTATTAAGAAATCTTCTTTCCAGTGGATTTTTGATAATTTCACTATAGCATCGAGGTTTACAATTTCGTTTAATCGTGTTTCTGTTCGTTTCGGCGACGTGGGCATTTTAATTGAAATTGGTGCGATTTGGACGCTTTGTGTAATACAATTAGTTTTAAGTAATCAAGTTTTAGACATAATAAGTCTTCTGATGATGGTCGTGAGACCGAAACGTACGTAAAGACGAAAATTTTAAAACAGAGTGTTAATGTGACCTATTTCCCGAGAATTTTTATATAAATTCATACTGGGTCAAGAATCTTTATTATTACATGTGTATGGGAAGTAATGTCATCCGGACGAAAGAATTGTTTACGTTCTAGAATATTCAAATGAATTCTGTTTCTATATTGTACTAGAGAAGTTCTTATAGTTTTATTATTGATTCAAATAGTTGAGTTTTAGAATTTTTCACTCTGGAAACGGTTTTCCGAGAAAACAGCGAAATCGTGATCAGCAAGCCAAAAAACCTACTAGGGGTCATAATTTTTGAACAAAATTATATTTTATTATTCCCAAACCTCAGGAAAATCCCAAATTTCCCATCTGGAGGGAGTTTTCCGAGAAAACTAACAGCGGAATCGTGATCAGCGACCCAAAAAACATACTGGGGATCTTTTTTGTAACAAAATTATACTTAATTATTCATAAACCGTCTCAGGAAAATCTCAAATTTCCCGAATTTTCCATCTGGAGTTTTTTTTGGAAAAATAACAGCTGAATCGTGATCAGCGACCCAAAAAACCTACTAGAGGTCATTTTTGCTACAAAATTCTACTTTATTATTCAGAACCGTCTCAGGAAAATCTCGAATTTCCCGAATTTTCCATCTGGAGAGAGTTTTTTGGGAAAAATAACAGCGGAATCGTCATCAACGACCCAAAAACCCTACTAGAGGTCATTTTTGCAACAAAATTATAAATTATATATTATAAACAAATTTTACAAAATTCCCATCTGGAGGAAGTTTTCTGAGAAAACTAACTGCGGAATCGTGATCAGCGACCCAAAAAACATACTAGGGGTCATTTTCGGCTCTTAATTCATTAATTTTCTAAACTTTTGGATTGTTTTTATAAGAATGCTCCTCTAAGGGGTTGAAACCCCGTTTTGGGGGGGTAGGAAGGTCGACCCCCGCGGTCTTGATAGTCATGAATGATCTAAGGGGTATTAGGAACAAAATGCAAAAAAAAAATTGAAATTCTAGCTTACTATATTTATTTTTTTTATTATGGCCTTTTCCCCGGCTTATTATCTGGACTAAAATATGATAATTACTACAATTACTAAACATACACAATTCACTCGTTGAACTTCCTTTTCTTGACTATGTGGGTATATTTCCAAGTTAATTTTAATCCCAGTATGTTGATATTTGTATAGTAAATTCAATCTTTCTTAGGGTACCTAGATTTTTATTTTATGAACTTTATGCAAACAATTTAATGCCCACTGAAGAAATTTTCAAACAATTATCAATTTTGCTAACAAGCACCTACATTCAAGTACCTACTTCTGAGAAATTTGCTATGACAAAGTGCTGATTTGATATTCTATTCAAGATTTTGTTGGCAATAATACGAATCATTTCTTGGATGAAGCATATAACTGAGATTCAAGATTCTTTGTTATATATTAGAAATGTTTTGTTTGATACAAAATTATTCTTTATCTCGACATATCATGCAGTCACCAATCTCTTGAGGTACCTGCCTAAAAATCCGTTAGACATTTGTTCCAGAATTAAAAATAATTATTTATTTTTGTAAATTACTAGAAAACATAACCTGTATTCAAGTAGTTTTCCATTCTTTCTTACAGGTATACAGATAGCAAATTAATTGAATAATATGTTCTTTGATTCAAAAATCGTTCGTTTCTAGAACTCCAGACTCCAGACTCCAGAACATATCGGAATTTTGTAGAACATTCTATTCGATCCATTCTTTTCTTACTTCGTATTTCGTATTCGTAATAGCAAGCAGCAATGACGTATTGACGTAAGCTTAACAAAATAATCTATTCATTTTGACTTTAGTTCCATCATTTTCGCTCCTCTCACTCACCTGCTACCTTCTATAAATCTGATCGAGCGAGATACAATGTAATCTGTGGGGCGAAATGAAACATAAAACTACGGACAATTCTCGAACGCGAAGTCTAGAATCATCGAGGCTTTTCGAGATTCTTCGCGATCGACTTTGGCGTTCATATATAAGATGCAACCAGCGCGCGAGTATCATAACAATTTGAATGTTACAAGTGAACACAAGTAATACTAATACGAAAGACAGTGAAGTGAATACTGAGAAAATCAAAACAAAGCGACAGTGAACAATTACAAGTGAAAACCAACATTCTATATCTACAAATAATAAAATGGTGAAATCTCCAGCCATTGGTATTGACCTAGGAACAACTTATTCCTGTGTGGGAGTTTGGCAACATGGAAAGGTTGAAATAATCGCAAACGATCAAGGAAACCGGACAACACCAAGTTATGTGGCTTTCACAGATACTGAACGCCTCCTTGGGGATGCTGCTAAGAACCAGGTAGCAATGAATCCTAATAATACAATTTTTGATGCTAAACGTTTGATTGGGAGAAAATTCGATGACCCAAAAATAGAAAAAGACATCAAGCATTGGCCCTTCAAAGTAATAAATGACAGTGGTAAATGTAAGCTGCAAGTCGAATATAAAGGAGAACGAAAAACATTCACTCCAGAAGAAATCAGTTCAATGGTTTTAACAAAAATGAAAGAAATTGCAGAAGCTTACCTTGGAACTAGTATCAAAGACGCCGTTGTAACAGTACCAGCTTATTTTAATGACTCACAACGACAGGCTACTAAAGATGCAGGTGTCATTGCCGGACTCAATGTAATGCGAATCATAAATGAACCTACAGCTGCTGCCCTAGCTTATGGATTAGATAAAAACTTGCACGGCGAAAGAAATGTACTTATATTCGATCTTGGTGGTGGCACGTTTGATGTATCCATTCTCACAATCGATGAAGGATCACTATTCGAAGTAAGATCAACAGCTGGTGACACCCATTTGGGTGGCGAAGATTTCGATAGCAGACTTGTGAATCATCTGGCAGAGGAATTCCAACGTAAATTTAAAAAAGATATTCGAAACAATCCCAGAAGTTTACGACGTTTGAGAACAGCTGCAGAGAGAGCGAAGCGTACCTTATCATCCAGCACAGAAGCCACCATTGAAATAGATGCATTATTTGATGGTATTGATTTCTTCACAAGGTTAACAAGGGCCAGGTTTGAAGAATTGTGTTCAGATTTGTTTAGAGGCACCCTCCAACCTGTTGAGAAAGCCTTAACAGATGCGAAGATGGACAAAGGTAAAATTCATGATGTTGTATTAGTAGGAGGTTCTACGAGAATTCCTAAGATACAACAACTATTACAAAATTTCTTCAATGGTAAATCACTCAACCTTTCTATCAATCCTGACGAGGCTGTTGCTTATGGAGCTGCGGTTCAAGCTGCTGTATTAGATGGTGTTCAAGATTCAAAAATCCAAGATGTACTATTAGTAGATGTAACGCCTCTATCACTGGGACTTGAAACTGCTGGAGGAGTTATGACAAAAATAATAGAGAGGAATGCAAGAATTCCATGCAAACAAACGCAAACATTCACTACATATGCTGATAACCAACCAGCAGTAACTATCAAGGTATATGAAGGTGAAAGAGCTTTGACCAAAGACAACAATTTGCTGGGAACATTCGATCTTACTGGAATACCACCTGCACCAAGAGGAGTACCCAAAATAGAAGTCACATTTGATCTAGATGCAAATGGTATATTAAATGTTTCTGCTAAAGATTCAAGTTCTGGCAATGTACGTAACATTACCATAAAGAATGATAAAGGTCGGCTTTCTCAAGGTGATATTGACAAGATGGTTGCAGATGCTGAGAAATATAAAGAAGAAGATGAACAACAAAGGCAGAAAATACAAGCGAGAAATAAGTTAGAAGGTTACGTATTCCAACTCAAGCAAACGATATCAGAATGTAGCGATAAAATCAGTAATGAAGATAAAACTACTGTTGAAAGAGAATGTCAGTCTTGTTTACAGTGGCTGGATCAAAATACATTAGCTGATAAAGAAGAATATGAAGATAAGCAGAGGCAAATTACTTCAGTATGTAGTCCAATTATGATGAAATTGCATGGCACATCTGGAAATGCAAACCATCAAGGTGCAGGAAGTTGTGGACAGCAAGCAGGCTTTAGAACACAGGGTCCCACTATTGAAGAGGTAGACTAGATGGATGTTCTAGATACAAGAATAATTTTATCTGTATTAGATTAATGATTTTGAGACTGATTATTTATAAAAATAATAAATCTTATGTTTTTTTTTTAAATAATTTTTTATTTCATATCCAGGAAAGAAAACATAATCAGAGAGTAGTAAATTTTAATCTCAACATCTATTGGTGTTAAGTTGAAGTCCTCCACTTATAAAACCCAATGACTATACATATATAAAAACCAGTAAAAGAAACCGTTAATCAGTATAATTAATTATTGAAATATTGAATGAGAACGTGGTGCACGTCTGAGATGCGGACGTGGTAGCCATTTAATCTTGTGTTGCATCAAATTCAGTTTTAGGGTAAAAGTGTACTGACAAGGTTTGTTAATTATTTTAATCTACTTTATTGCGTGATGGCTTCAGGTTCACAACCATAACAGGAAAACATGAAAGACATTAATAGAGGAAGTAGACTAGATGGAGATAAAGAATCCTTGCAACGAAAGTTTATGAAATACCTCGCCCATAAAATAGATAGGAGTTACCCGCCACGCAGAATTGATAATAAGGTGCTGCTGACAAGATTTAATATGAACTCTCTACAGAACAAAAGAACTGTCGCATCAATATTATACATTCATAAACTGGTTATAAATAAAAGACAGTAACCAACTTCTTCAGCAAGTAAACTTTACAGTTCCCAGACTCAAATTTAGGAATCCACCAACATTTTATTGTAAGCCTCATAAAACTAATCTACTTCTTAAAAGTCCAATATATAGAATGTGTAATAACTTCAATAAAATATCACAACAATGTGATATAAACTAAGACTCCCCTAGCAAAGTACTTGAAATAGCAAGGAAAATTATTCAATAATCGTACCTTATGCTATTCTACATATTAATAATGTTTATTCTTGTGCAACCATAATTATAATCACAATGCATTGTAATACTTAAGGTTTCCTACAATTGGGTGTATCCTGTTTGGAAATAAATACTTATTATTATTATTATTAATGCAAGGGTTGGTGTGATTTTATCTAAGAGATCAACTGTTACATTCAAAGTGGCTGAGGGGGTATACTAGAACATAGGTTTTGTAGGTCGAATGAAACTAGTTTAGCCTTACCTGGTATTACAATATTTTGGATTTTATCAATTAGATCATAACAGTTTCTGATACTATATTTCGGAGAAAATTTAGTGGGTGTTAAAAACCATCACGCTTGGAATTTTGAATTCGGAAAACAAATGCATTACCAAGAACTAAACCACCTCGGCCAAACCCACTGATGCAGGTTGAACATTGAATTCGTTAATACACTCGTCCCTAGGAGCATATATTAACTATATGGGTGGGAGTTACGACTTTTGCTTTAATAGTCGCTCCTGTCTACACAACTGATTATGAGATGACTTGAAGAGAAAAAAGTGCCAACTGTCAGAGAATATTCAAAATTGTTTTCAGAATTCGTAAGTGCATAGCTAGGTTAGGTACGGATTGAACCGTCTGAATTTCGAATTCATTTAAAATACCATAGAAAGCTTATTTACTTACCGGAACATATGAATAAATTGTTTAATCCATTTGAAATAAAACAGAATTTCAATTTCAGTCTTTCAAAAAACAATAAAAAGAACTGGTTAAAAACACGAGTTAATTTGAAATTGCGATAAAATTAACTATCTAATCTATCAAAATGTTCACGTTTGTTAGATTTTTCAGTAGTGGTTAATTAAATTAAAAGCTTTTAAAACTGCAATGAACTTCTTTCTTTGAATAAGCATATAAGAGGTTGAAATGAAATATCTCCATTGAAAAAACATGAGTTTTTCCAAGTAGGAACCATAACATTCTAGAAAATATATTCTTCAGTTATACGAGTTTTCATCGAAAACGACAAAGTTTTTTGAAAAGAACAAGAGTAAACAGTTTTAGAATTGGATTCCCCATAAATTGAAATAATTTTTCAAATCTGAGATCAGACAAAAAATCCCCAATCAAAACCTTAGAATGTTTCAGTTGACTTTCACTTACCCTCAATTAATATCCTCGACGCATCCAAACAGTGAAGAAAATTTGGTTCTTCTGAAGTGTTACAGAGATACTAATTTGTCAATATTGAACCCCGTTTTGAAGGCCTACAATTCAATGGGGGATGTAACTTGGTATAGAGGCAAATTGTGTTATCACCATATTTTGGGTTCCCTTACATGTCTTAGCTCTGTGATGTATGTTCTTAATGGGAACCTGTATATGACTTAGCGCAAAAGTTGCTTTGAACTTGTGAGCAGCAGTCTCAAACTCAATTACTGGAAAAAACGATTGTGTCAAAGTTGTATTGAAATTATTTATATTAAGGAGGTAATATTCAAATGAAGATGAATTAATAAACTATAAGAGTTCACACTGTGGATATAACACAAAATGCTATGTGGGTCAAACTAGAAGGAACATTTTGCTTATATAAAGAAAAATAATGGTGAAAAATCAGCGGTAGCCGAACAAATATTGAATACAGGCCACATACCATTTCTCGAAAAAGTTTATCACTTCTAACACAGTACAGCTCTCTCCAGCTGAAGGTAACCCATTGTTTACATTATTATCCCCAAATAGTATTTAAACAGGCATATTTTGATTTATAATTTCGTTTACTCTGATGATGGCTATTTGGTAGCCGAAATTTCTCAGTACTTTAATACACACACAGTCAAAAGTCTTGGACCCCCATTCAGTCTTGTTAATGAAATGTTTTGTTAGAAAAACAAAAGATATCCATCAAAGTATATTGTTTGTTCAATCCATTTCTTGTGAAGGATTATTTTACACAAACTGGGATACTTAGAAAATTATAAAGTAAGAATTTGTTGAAAAAAATTATTGAATAAAAAAGTAATGAAACATGTTGTACACTGACTAATAGTCGGTATGACCTCCTCCACGTTGGAATAACATGTTGACACGTCTGTGCATTGAAATAATCAAGCGGTTTATAGTGTCTTGTGGAATATTGTTCCATTCCTCTACCGCCGCGACGGCTAACTCACCTGCAGTCTGAGGTGGGTTAATTCGATTGTGAATGGCTCTACTTATGTAATCCCACATGTTTTCAATCGGATTCATATCCGGCGAGTTGGCTGGTCAATCCAATCTATTGATATGTCCTGCTTGAAGTGTATCCTGTACCCTTCTTGCGCGATGTGGTTGGGCGTTGTCGTCCATAAACACAAAATTTTCGCCTAATTCGTTACGTATGGGATAGATAATGGGCGTAATAACCTGTTTGACGTAAATTTGGCTGGTCATATTCTGTGGAATATGAATTAATGGGGTGCGGCGGTTAAACATTATTCCTCATCAAAACATTACAGTACCCCCTTGATAGGGAGCAACTTCCCGGGGAAATTTAAGTCGCTGTTGACGACCTGGTTCTCTCCAGACTCTTTGCCGATTGTCATCACTCACCAGTCCAAATCTAGTTTCGTCTGTGAATAACACCCACCTCCACTGCTGCAAAAGTCAACCCCTCTGCTCTCGCGCTCATCGGAGACGGGCAGCACGATGTCTTGGAAGTAGAGTGGGGACCCGTAATGGTCTTCTAGCACGTAAATTTGCAAAATGGAGTCTTCTTCGAACTGTGGGTGTCGATATAACACGACGAAACGTACGCTGAAAGTGGCTTCTGAAAGCTGAAGCTGTGCGGTGTCTGCGAGCATATTGCGCCAAATAAAGATCTTCCCTTTCGTTAGACACTCGAGGACGTCCACTAGGTGGTATGTTTTCCACTGTATCGAATTCTTGGTACCTGTGAACTATTCGCACAACAGATGATCTAGGAATGCCGAACATTTCCGAACATGCCCTCCATCGTGTAAAGCAGTAATTCTTGCTCGATTAAACGCAGAAATTTCACGACCAGGCATGATAATCCAAAAAATCAAAAGAAATTAATACACTGGTCACTTGGCTGAATATGCTTTCACTGCCACTGCTGTCAAAACATTGATAATAAAGTCAGGATTCATTATTGACATCTTTTTTTTGTCTTTTTTATAACTTAAATTCATGTTACTTTTTACCACAGTAAGAAAAATAATCGGGCTTAATCGAATCATTTGATATATAGGGGGTCCAAGACTTTTGACGCTGTGTGTAGTATTTTTAGTGGATAAGGGTGATTATTTCTTATCAATATTAGTGAAGATGAATTGTAAGAAAAACAGAATTATCAGGATATGTATAACTCACATTTAATTAATAAAATATGAAATATCACAAAAGTACAGTAAATAGAAAGTCAATCTAACAAAAAATAAATAATATTTTATACAGAATAAAAGTGATGTTCGGTTTTATAACTAGGGGTGGGTTGTGCAAAAGGAGAAAACCACAATATAGAAAATCTCCCAAACACTGCCTGAATACTTTTCCAGCGTGATTTCTTAGCCCAGGTTGCTTCTTCCTTCTTAAGTTGTTCAATGCCTGTTTGATCGTTCCATATTGCTTGTACTTGTGTAGCCAACATCACAACGGTAAAAATAGCAAACAGCAATGCCTCAAAAATAAGGAAGAGCAATAAAACTACTGTTGATGGAGGAGAATAAGCATAGCAGTCTTTCCATTCATGTCGAACACACATTAGCAACTGATTTATTGCTAGGAATAAGGAATGTATAGAAATTGTCGCGATATAGAACTGCAACAAAACAACATTAAACTTGATATTTGTTTTAATATCTGGTTTAACATTAATTATTGAATGAATAGGCTAATTATTTGGACAAATACATGTTAGACAAAATACATAAATTTTATAATAATTCTTAGAGAATTCAATAGTGAAACATGATTAAATCTGAATTTATAATATTTATGATGATATTATATAATATATTTTATATGATAATTCACCCAATTTTAAGAAAATAAAGATTAAATCGAGTTTATTATGATTTTACACTACGTAAACGCCGAAACCATAGATACAGATAAAACAAGACATTTTACTTTGTTAAATATCACTTTATTTAAAAGAAAGTGATATTTAACAAAGTACAATTTCTTGTCTTATCTGTAAAAATAAAATATCACAAAGCAACGGATTTATTATGAAATATTATTACAACTGAATTTTCTGGGAACCAATTTCGTTTTAATAACTTGTTATTAAAAAGTTAAAGTTATTTGTATTTGAAACTTTTTACTTGACATATGGTCGCGTTATATTAACTCTATTTACACAGGGAATGTTCATCAAAAATCCTGATCCAGAAAAATATATACAATATTAATTAGTAGTAAATAAAAGAAAAAATAACCTAAGATCATATTATGGTTTTAGCTTATCGGTTGGTCTGTTCATTTGTTATCAATTTTTTTAAGAACCATTTCTGGTATCTAATGTTTGCTAATTGAGACAATGGATACTGGATACACCATTTAATAAAATTAACAATTTGAGTTTTGTATTTTTTTAGTTATTTGATGTTCATTATTAAAATGCAGACTTTCATTCGCATTTTACTATTCAATACCAATGAAATAACATGTAGTAAACGTCTAAATTCTGGAATCATTTGTATTGATGAACATTCTTGGCTTCCGGATGGATTCCGCGTCACAATAGCACGACTTGATGCCGACGTTTCGCCAACCATTACAGGCGGCATCTCTAGGGCAAGCTCGAGGCTTGAACTGAAACTGATTCTTCTGGTTTCTGTTGCAGTATTTATTGTGGGTTAAAACCTTCACGCTACACAGTTCACTGTCTTTATTTCGGAGGTTAACTCCGTTCTGGCATCTGACTCTGCCGTTGTGTAATCATCTGCGAAATGGAATTTTCGAGGATGGGTTTCGAAATGTTGGGAAGGTATTATCTTGAGTCATGCTTTTTTTTCGCTGATAGAAGTTTGAGGCTCGGACTAGGATTTTAATATTTTCGAAAAGGATTTGATGATTGATGTCAAATTCATGTTCCGTAAGTGCAGACTTACTGATGTCACGAAGCCTTGTACAACACTCAAGTTCTTCAACACGAGTAGCTACTGTACGACCTGTTTCACCAATGTAGATTTTATCGCAAGGAGAGGAGATGCATATTGGTATTTTTCTTTAAAGTTTGTACTTAAAGGCAAAGAAAAGACCTCACTAGGCCGAGTTCCACAACTTCGCAGTTCGACAGAAAAATTAAATCTTGTAGGGCAAACCGATAGAAAATGCAATTTTCATTTGTGAAGAGTTTGTCTAGTCAATCAAGCCAAGAAAATGCTCCAAATTAGCATTCCGCATGATGGATTCGGGTTTTGATGAAACTTTGTGAGTAGGTGGTGCCTAAGATACTATGTTGGAAACCTTTGTTTGACTCAGAAATATCGAGTTATTGGTCAAAAACGGTTTGACGTTAGAAAACAGTAAAAACGTATCAGAATAAAACAAACAGTATTTTTGGAGTTTTTCGGAACAAAATAAACTTTTTTACTCTAGTCTTTTTTACCCGATTTCAGATTGTCTCGTAAAATATACATTTTGGGAAAAATTAAATTTTGGATTGTAAAAAAATTCCTTCCAACATTTCTCACCTACGACCAAAACGTGGTTTTTTCTTGAAAATATTGATTTTTGCACAAAAAATTGTAGGAACAAAAAAATTTTAATATGACAATAAACTTTTTGGATTTAACACTAATACGTGACCATAATAAAATAAACTTCAATATCTACAGGAAACTACAGACATCACTATTCCGAACTCATCGTTTAGCCCTCGTAGCCATAAATTAGCAGCATATCACTCAATGATCCATAGAGCATTTTCGATACCATTGTCAATAGAACACCTCACTATTGAGTTGAATACGATCAAACGAATAGCCATCAATAATGGTTTTCCGGTAGATCAAATAATTAAACTAATAAATCGCAAACAACAACAATTAACTTTCTATAAAATTTATCCGCGTATAAAACACATAGATGTATCCACTAAATTCATCTCTGACATATTTTGGTACAGTAAGCAAACATATTGCTAACATTTTATCACGCCATAATTTTAAAATCAGTTTCAAACCTGAAAATAAACTTTGCCATCTTATATACAACGCCAAAGACAAAATCAATAAATATAGAAAACCTGGAGTTTATAAGATGATTTGCCCAGACTGTGATGACTTTTATATAGGTAGAACTTGTCGTAATTTCAAATTAAGATACGAAGAACATTTTCGCTCCTTTAGACTCAACAAAACTGACTCAACCTTTGCTAATCATTTTTTACAAACTGGTCATAATTTCCCTAATTTAGATAGCCTAAGCATTCTACATAACCAAACCAGAGGTTTTAAATTGAATATATTAGAATCAATAGATTTATAAAGGTGTCAAAAACTCTAAAAATATCCTCAATGATCAGTTAGACCTATATCAAAGTGATCTTTTCATGTGTCTTTCAAACTGCTCTTAAAATAATTCTTAGAATATTAAATTATAATCTCACTAATTCACAAATTGTTGCTATGTTTACTATGTAATACTGTACTTTCCTAGGATCTCCCTGCTTTTGGAATTTCCATTGACCCCTTAATCTCAACCCTACTTTACTCTACTCTATTTATACTTGAACTGTTTCATTGATTTCTTCATAATTTTCCAATTGTTTGATAATGGCACTTCGGTGTTGAAACTATAGTTACGTTTTCACTTTATTATTAATAAAAGTGGTATAAAAACAAAGTAGTTATCCTTTCATATAATCAAAATAATAAATTACCATAAAGTAACGGCTTCCGCCATCGATTTTTTGAACTTTCAAGTATAAAATTTAAATTATTTTCAATTGATCATTTTTCATTTTTGACATTATTTTCAAAAAACTGTAACTCGAGAAAATGATGAGAATAAAAAAGTTTATTTTGATCTCAAAAACCCAAAAAATGTTTTTTTCATTTTGGAACTTTTCTACTGTTTTCTAACCTCAAACATCTGCAAATCTACAGTAAGAATATTAATAAATTGCCAGTATGAAATAGTAATAAATGTTCAAAAACAAATAACCTACTAACCTAGTATTCCCAAAAAAATATCAAAATTTAACAATCTAATCTGACATAACGTTGCCGCTTGGAATTTCCTGCATGTGTACAAGGGCAAGGAAAATCAATCAATTATAAAAACAAACTTTCAAATAACCTACTAACATAGTATTCTCAATTTTTTTTTTTTATTTAACATATGAATAAAAATAACGTTACCACCTGGGAGTTTCCTGCATGTGTAAATGAAATGAACAAGGAAAATCAATCAGGTACAAAAACAAACTTTCAATTAACCTACTAGCCTAGTATTCCAAATATATATTAAACTAATCTTCGATAACTTTGCCGCTTATGTACAAGGGTAAGGAAAATCAATTAATTTAAAACAAACTTTCACATAACCTAGTATTCTCAAAATTACAAAAAAAATTTACATTTAAAAAAAAGTAATGTTGCAGCTTGGAGTTTCCTGTATGTGTACAAGAGTAACGAAAATCAATTAATCAAAAACAAACTCAAATAAACTATTAGTATTCTCAAAATTGAAAAAAAATTTACATTTAAAAAAAAAGTAATGTCGGAGTTTCCTGCATTTGTAAAAGAGAAAATCAATCAATAACAAAAACAAACTTTCAAATAACCTACTAAACTATGATTCCCAAAAAATATATAAATATTGAACAAACTAACCTACGAAATCTTTGCCGCTTGGAGTTTCCTGCATGTATACAATGGCACAGAAAATCAATCAATTACAAAAACAAACTTTCAAATACCCTACTGCATTTGTACAAGGGCAAAGAAAATCAATTAACTACAAAAACAAATAACTTACTAGCCTAGCATTCTCAGAAAAAAAATGTGTAGTTTCAAAACTATGCTATTAGAAGCAAAACTATATATTGAACAGGGGTTTCACTGCCTGGGCTATACTCGCTGATGCAGTAACAACATTGAATTCGATTTATTAATTGATACTGGCCGATAATTAATCTTATCAACACTTTATTATTTTACTGACCATTTATTATTTTTACTGACCATATATTATCATACTGATCATTTGAAATACAATACTGGCAAAGTATACTGAACATAAAAATGAAATACTGATCATTTAAAAGTACCGCTAATAATATTCAGCAAACAATACAGTACTTCATTTGTTCTCATGTTAACAATTTCAATTCCTCTCTCTTATAACCTGTATTACCACTTCATGTGGTCTATATAAAGATTGTCTGTTGTGAGAAAATGTTGCTTAATACAATAACACCAAATATACTTACTGTGAATAAAACAAAATACTTTTGATTATTTTCCCCAACACAATTATTGACCCAAGGGCAATGGTGATCCATTTTTCTTACACACCTAAAATGAAATACAACTATTAATACATATTCAGTAAAGAAAACCAGTAACTAATAATAGTGATTAATATACCTAAGCAGAATACTTTCCATTTTAATTTACATTCAAGTGAAAATTATTATGAAAAGATAATCCCAAGATAATTAATCTGAGGGGTTTGTTGCTAAAATTTATTCAAGATATAATTTTGGAAACTAATTTCCAATATACCCTTCCCTTCCTTAATAGGCAGGGCCCTGGCTCGAGGCTCCGAGGTGACAAGAGGCCCCACAATTCTGAAATTTTCTATATTTAAAGACGAATTTTTTAATATAATAAGATAAATAGTTTTGTAAAATAGAAACAAAATCTTAAAATTTTATTGTTATATTAAAATAATAAACTAATTATAAATAGTTTTTGATACTAAAAAATTGACTTTTTATTCAAAAAACGTATTTGTTGAGCTCTCATATGTGGGGTGTTGACGAGATTTAAGGGGTTGCAGTTTAGTCTATTGCTTCATTGGGTAAAACTGAAAAATGAGTTAAAATTTAAGAATTTTCCCCCTTACATGAACAAAGGCCCCAGCTAGTACCTTGGCCCATAGATTCGTCAATCTTAAAGACAGGCCCGGCTTAATTGTACAATAATGTTAAACAAAAAAAAAAGCACATGTCTCACCTTTGACACACAGAGCAATGATGAGCTCTGTCAGGCTTTATGCTGCAACATTTGGGGCACTTAAATATCACTTGGCCTTCTTGGAAGCCCATTTTCCTAATCATTTCCTTTGTTGCATTTCCTTTTGGTACTGCACCCTGCATTACCAAACACAATTTACATCAATATAATAACAAGAATTCCACTTAATTGAAAATAAAAATAAAAAGAATATATTGAATAGTTTCGACATTAAGAATGTGTAAATTCATTTTTAACTTATAAAGTTATGGAAATAAAACCACCAAATAAACAATGAATGTTTTATTATCCACTATTGGTTATATATGTTTCAACACACAGTGTCATCATCTGAAACAAGTTAAAAACTAAAATTCATTGTTTATTTAGTGTAAATTAGTGGTTTTATTTCCACAACTTCATAAGAGAATACATGAAATTTTCATAAATTTTGAAAGATGAATAACGGTTACGAAAATTGTATCGATTATTCGTGGTTCTGTTCGTTTCGACGGCGTGAGCTTTTTGATTGAAGATTGTGCGATATGGACGCTTGTGCTAATTAGTTTTAGTTAACCCCTTTTTAACAAAATAAGTCTTCTGATGATGGTCGTGAGACCGAAACGTACGTAAAG
Organism: Endomychus coccineus; assembly: GCA_958510875.1. Taxonomy (NCBI): domain Eukaryota; kingdom Metazoa; phylum Arthropoda; class Insecta; order Coleoptera; family Endomychidae; genus Endomychus; species Endomychus coccineus. The sequence goes on along the minus strand of OY294067.1, from coordinate 256,088,583 downwards.
ACGAACATTTATAACAGAGTGTTAATGTGACCTAATTCCCGAGAATTTTTTATATAATTCATACTGGGTCAAGAATCTTATTATATTAGTGTAATTAATAATTTGATTGATAATGTCCATAAATGAAAATATAAGGTTTAGTCAAATCGGGACGTTGGTAGTTCAAAAACCTTTGTATTTATTTATAATATAATATTCTATCTTCAATAAATGTTGAATCATCTCACAGGAATAAGATACATAAACATGACTAGTATCTGAAACAAACTACAGTATCAAACAGTTAGTTTCTAAGGAACTGCCAAATACGAGTAGGTGATAAAGCATTAAACTTTGTTGTATATCTGATCCAAGTAAGAAATGGAAGAGTAATTCAATTTGGTTACAATGTTATCAATCATGGTACATTACAGATAAGAAATATCATGTTTTGTATTAATTTGTTGCCTAACATAAAATTTTAATAATTATTTCAGGAATATTATATTTTGAAAATGTATTTAATTATTTAAAATTTTATTTTATTCTTTAAAATTTCATATTTCAAAATGTCAACAATAATTAAAATAAAACAACCCACCTAGATACTTACAGGGTCTGTGAACATTGTTTTCAAATGTGATGTAATTGCCAGGAAAGCGAATGTTTGAAATATAATGGTATTCACAATACTGTAGAATGAGTAGGGATTTGGTATAAGAATAACAAACATAACAACAAACTCTGCAAATAAAATTAATAGCCATGTTACTATTGCACATATTATGCCACATATATCTCTTATGCACCAAATTTTACCGCCACAACACTTATTATGAAAGTCTATTTCTTTTCTGATGAACTGATATTCATATTCCATTATCAAATTTTCTACTTAAGGTGGCCTATTTATTTTAATCAATTGGAGGTTATATAAAACTGATGAGAATGGAACCATTTTAAATTATATATTTCATTAATCTTCATTAATTCTTGCATGCCGTTAATTACTCAGCAATCTTCATAACACACTAATTGCACCATTATTTTCAAAGTCCACAACTAACGCAAAACTGAATATGACGTTAGTCAGGTAAGTCATGGAACAACACCACATATAATAATAATATCTAATCTATGAAGAAGAGAATGAGAAATTATTGGATTGGATCACGGTCGTTTCATCGGCATATACATATGGACTGCGCATGGCAATGATAAGCGCGGGTAGTGCCGGCGTGAGAGAGGGGAAAACGAAGAGGCCTAATACTGTCTTTATCTATCGGCTCGGGACGTAACCATACTAGCTACAGTCATGTTGCATTTCCATGGCAACGCAGCGGCCAATAGAAACGCGATAGATAAAGTAGATGAAGACAGTATTAGTCCTCTTCGTTTTCCCCTCTCTCACGCCGGCACTACCCGCGCTTATCATTGCCACGCGCAGTCCATATGTATATGTCGATGGGTCGTATATACAGGTCTGGAAACTCTATGTTTGACATGAGTCTCTTACATGTAGCCAAACTCGTAGTCCCTCGCTCAGCCACCAGATGGCGCATGGATCGAAGTATGTTGTCAGGATTAGGCGCCATATCGTTCAATCATGGTGGTATACTTGCCAGAGAACATCCCTCGACTCATGCGCCACCCTTTTGGTACTACGCAACATATGACCATTAGCGGACTCACATCTTACATAGGAAACAGTCTGGAAGCTGTTTCTCATGTGAGAAGTGACTCCGCTAAGGGTCAACTGTCGCGTAGTACCAAAAAGGGTGGTGCAGTAGTCGAACATTAATCTCTGACACTATACGCCGTGTTCTCTGACAACTGTCATTCTTGTCTTGTAAACACAAGGAATACCTGCGTTTTTAGAAAAAAATGAAGAAACCGTGCATTGTGCCGAAATGCAAAACGGGGTACAAAAGTGTAAAGCAAGAAACTTCTGTTTTTAAAGTGCCGAAAGATGCGGAAATGCGAAAATAGTGGATGTTTGCGATTCCGGAAAGAAATCGTTTTAACGAGGTCTTTTATGTGTGCGAAAAAGGGGAAGTTATTTTTAAGGTGAGTAATACATTTTGACAAGAGTAACAGTTCTATTCCTCTCTCAAATCAGAATACTTAGTAACACTGCTTGCGATTCCGGAAAGAAATCGTTTTACCACTTCGATCCAAGCGCTAGCTAGTGGCTGGGCGAGGGACTACGAGTTTGGCGACGCGTAAGAGACTCATGTCAAACATACGAGTTCCCAGATCTGTATGTACGACCGTGGTCGAGTTTCCAGACCTGTATATACGACCGTGGATTGGATTTATTGAAACATTTTTGACAGCCAATCCCTACCAACCTGACAAAGTTCCCTTACATTCCCCTACATCATATAGCCATTTTCCCAATGCATTTCCCTAAAAAATGTCTTTGATTGATTTTTATAGTTCAACAGCTAATCACAATACAAGTTTCTGCGCGAGCAGAGAAACTAAATATATTTTATTAATTCGGACAATCAAGCAGTTTGACCATACAATGTTAAGACATTTTTCAAATTTCAATTCATTTGTCCGATAGTCTGAAGTCCGTCGATATAGACAGACGACCAAAGGATCGATCATCTACCAAAGCGTTACATTATCATGATACAGGAATTTCTGTCCTTTTTCCCTACATGCCCTAAAGACATTATATTTCCCATTGTCAAAGTATAAAGGTCTGTTGGAGCCTCCATTGTTTCTCGCGCCGGGTGACGTCACCCGTCTCGTCCAATCACAGCCTTGCTCTCATTCGCTCGTCGCAACATCATATTATGTCGTCGTCAATAATATTAAATACACGAAATAAACGACCAATCAGCTTGCACACGAATTTTAAAAAGAGTAGATGGCAGGCTTCAACAGACCTTTATACTTTGACTATGATATTTCCCCTACGAATAGGGAAATTCTCTAACGTATTCCATCACTGCTCATATTCCTTTATACATTGGAGTAGCGTGACAAGTTCTAAGTTTCGCCGCTAGGATCAGCTGTTGGATCTAATAGCATGAGCTTGATAAAATGTTCAACCAAACATACTTTTATTTTTACCACGGTATTAGAAAGTTTGCACTCGCGTATTTGTACAACTTGAGTTGTATTACGTAGCATTCTGACATCCTTTACCTTTTATATAGATCCTTGCGGCTGAAACGAGAAGTTCTTAGATCTTGTCACTCTTTTAGGGATGGAGTTGCACTACCATACATTCTAATACTAGTTGATTTTACGGGCTACGCCCCGCTGACGTACAGTTGTTTTTATGTGCTACGCCTTTGTAAGGGTTTAGTCGGATGGTGCGTGTTTACCTTTATGTGAGGCGTATGAGCACCTTTAGGTTGTCACGATGACAGAAGTCACTTTGGCAGTTGTAGGTTATACAGAGATGGGTACGCATTTATAGAAACTTTTACTATTAGCACGTGTCACAAGTTATTCTATGGTTTGGATCGTATGTCACTTTGACATTCATAGGTTAGATAGATTGAGAGTGGTAGATATTCATAGAAGAGTATAAAATTGGAATGGAGTCAAATCTTAGTCGAAGGTATAGTTGTAGAGTACGTCACTTGGCCAATTCAAGGTTATATAATTCAATCATTGAAACTTCAAGTATTGCAAAAGAAAATGCTCATAAAATATAGTCGCTCTACAACTACATGGCTCCTCAAATACTATACAACAAATTAAAATATTGCAACTCCACTTTTTCAAAATTAAAATGTCTTTGAATCATTGATATTGTAAAATACAAATTTAATTAATTCATTGACGGAAGTACATTCTGATATTAACTTGTTTAAAAATCTTTGGCACATTATGAAAGAATCTACATATAGTTACTATAACAGTTACTTACTTATACGGATGTATCATTTTCATTACTTATTTGAATGAAAAGCAACTCTATTTTTCCAAAAGTACCTAACTATTTTAACTAAACAGAGGAAGGTACCTTATAGAAAACCGTTTATTTATCCAAAATTAACCATTTCAAAACAGTTTTCGAGCAGATTTGTGGCTATCACCACCTTCTAAAAGGTTCAAAGTTAACATTTCGACCATTGGCAAATTTATATCCTAATCCAGGAAACCCTCAAGTTCCAGTGAATACGATATGGTTCCAGCAGGATGGAGCACCACCACATTACCAATTTAATGTCCGGCAGTACGATTGAATGGTCAGCGCGATCACCTGATCTTACATTATTAGATTTCTTTCTATGGGGATATGTGAAGACCATTGTGTACAAAACTAAACCTTTTGATTTAAATGACTTGAAAGAACGAATAACGCTTGTGATGAGGTCAATCACGCCTGATATGTTCAATAATGTTAGAAGACAGTTTTATTTAAGATAAGGAACATCTACTTTATTAAAATACATAGTTCTTTTTAGTGTTTTACATTTTATCACGTTTTGAATTACATTTTAGTTTTTGATTGTATTGTAGCGAATTTCGGTAACCACATGATTTTATTTTATTCTATGTTAATTGTTGCAATAAACTTGAAAGCGATAACATTTTTGAATGGAGAGACCTTTCAAACGATATATCACAAGCCTATACTTCCTATTTCAAAAATAGGGTGTTGTACCTGACATTCAGAGGGGGTTGAAGATAGGGGTCGCATTTTCACGTAGAAGGACGTCAATTTATAATTTAAATTTGACATGTTTCGGGATTTTTTTTAAATATGTATAGTAATCGAAATAATGAATTTATTCCGTTTGGCGTTTACACACTGTATAGACAACACCCATAAGCACTTTGAAAACTGTCACATTATCCTAATAATTCAATAAACTCAGCATTATACATATTTAAATTTAGTTCGATATAAATTGGAGGCATCGATAAAAGACTTGTTGAGAATTCTGACCACTGTTTATTCAAAGCAGAGGGTAGAGGTTCGTTCCAATGTTATTTTTTGAGCCATAGCCATAACCAATATAGGCCCCACCAATTCAAGAGGATCATAAAATTTGCAAACGAAACTTAAAATTTGTCTTTTGGTAAAATGACTATTCAAACATTGGGGTGGACAAACCATTTTGAATTTATCTAAGTTTACATCATAAAATAAACCTAAAGTTTCAAAAACCATATTAGCAGTATTCATATCAATGTCATCAAAATGCTGATTTTCAATTGATATGTCCTTAAGAAGTTTCTTCCTATTGGAACACCATTTATGTAGCTTGAATGTACCCAATTTTAAAAGTTCGATCAATTCATTTTATAATTAAGTATGATTTAATAAGATTTATACTATTGTTATCAAAGTTGTATTCTTGGAGCTTTTGCATCAACAGATCATGGGACACACAGTCAAAAGCCTTGGTAACGTCGAAAAAGGAGGCTTGCATGAACTTCTTTTCCTCAAAACATTCTCGAACATAGCTAGTAAGTTTGTTTATAGCAGCTGTAGTAGAAACATTGCTACGAAATCCAAATTGACATTTATTAAACCAATTATTTGCCTCAAAATAGTATGTTATTTGCCGTTTCAGCACAGTCTCAAAAATTTTGCCAAAGATGGGTGTAATTGATATTGGCCTATAGTTATCAACATCATCGCATAAGCCTTTTTTGTAAATCGGAACTACTTTAGATATTTTGAGGGAATCTGGAAAAATGTTAGAGGTGATACGTTGGTTTATAATTTTACATAGAGGAAAAACGATAAAATTTAGAATAGTTTTAAGTATTTTAACATTTATATTATAAGTGTCCTTGCTGGGACTATTATTTAAATTTGAAATTATATCTCTCATTTCATTGAAAGTAACTTCTATGAATTTAAATTCTGAATGGAAGACTGAATTAATTTTTTTTGTATAATCAATAGGATTATTTTGTAAAGGTGGAAGATTCTTGACAAGGGATTCTGCTATATTTGTAAAAAAAATATTTAAATCAGTGGCACAATGCCTTTTGCATATTTTTTGAATTGTTAATGTATTTATCGTTAGCTTCTTTTTTACTTTTATTAATGTCCTCACGATACCTTTTTTAAATTTATTAAGTGATTCATTGGAAACAATTTGTGGATTAGTTTTATTTAAACTGTTTGATAACTGCAATTTTTCTCTACTTTGTTTTAAGTTGTCATTGAACCAATGTATTTTAGGTATGTTAGGTTCGTTTTGTTTTATAAATTTTGTTTTCATTGGGAAGCTAGAATCACAGACATCTATTATCAGATTTAAAAAATGATCAAATTTGTTATTTACATTTATTTGAGAATTGTTTACAAATGACCAATGTACTTTATCTACATAATTATAAAGTTTAAAGAAGCCTTGTTCTGTTATTGGTCTGTAGGTTATTCTGATTTTATTATTTAATGATGTTTTGTTTTCCACTTCAAAATTAAATGATATAGCAAGATGATCAGATAAATTGAGATCTGTTACTGTTGCAACATAACAATTGCTGTTAAAATTGGTAAATATGTTATCAAGAGTTGCTCCGTTTCTAGTATAGTTATGAACAGTTTTATGTAGTCTGTAGGATTCAAACATATTACATAGTAACTGAGATTCTTTACTATCTGAATGGAAATGTACGTTAAAGTTCCCAGTTATTATAGTACCTTTGTGTAATGATAGCTTATTAAATGTTGCATCTAATCTATTTAAAAATATGTCAAAATCCCCAAGAGGTGAGCGATAGATTGTCAGTACCTGTATATTGTTGTACATTATACCTGCTATTTCAAAATGTATTTCATCAGATATTTCTTGAGTATCAAAGGCTAACGGAATTGCTTCTATGATATTACTTATAAAAATACCCACTCCCCCATGTTTATGCGTTGTTCTGCAAAAAGCTGAGAGATTTACAAAACCACTTATGTTCAGAGTGTTTATAATTCGTCAGATCCCAACCAATGTTCATTTATACAAAGTATATCATAACTTTTACCTATTAGAAAAGCTTCTAGTTCTGAAGTTTTGTCTCTTAGACATTGAATGTTATAACGTAAAATTTTAGAGAAGTTTGACATTTTAGAGGTATCGAGTTTGTTATTAGGTAATTGCTATTGATTTGTTTCCATTTCTAATTTTCGTTAATTATTTGAACTAACACTGGACAGTTATAATCGAATGGGGAATGATTCGAATTCAATTTTAAAGAGAATTTGTCATTTGCTTCTACACGGTTGGGACATCTGTTTGATTCACTATCACAATTAATACCAGATTGATCATGATTGCCACATTTCAAACAAACATTTTCTATTTTACAGTCTTTAGCACTATGACCAAAACCTGAGCAGTTATAGCACCTATAGATACCAAAATATTCATAGACAGAACATGCTCCAAACCGAATATATAAAGCTCCATTTTCAATGTGGAAACTGATATCATTAGGATATTATGTACTTATATGTTTGAAAAGTATTCATTTTAGATTTATTTAGTTTGTAATCGTTTTACATATAACATCAGAAGTAGGTAGATATATTAAATAAATTCAATTAATCCTTTGAATGGAGGGTAACTCTATTTCTTCAAAAGTACCTACCTATATAATAGTTAAATCAATAATTTTCTTACTTCTTGTGGAGTAACATACCTACATTACTATTTAAGTAATCGAAGATGACCCAACCCCCTTTTGGTTGTGATTTATTATTTGGAAAAGTTTCCCAGTAAAGAGAGTACCTAAATAGAACCAGTATGTAGGAGGGTATTCCTCTTTATAATGCAATTCGATAGCTACTCTGTACTTTGATAGTATTTTTAGTAGATGATGGTGATTATTCTTTATTTAGTGATATAGTTTATCCACAATGGGAACTCTTTTGATATGTTTATTAAATTTTCAAATGTAAAAGAAAAAACCTAAATAAAACCACCTATTTGTGAATGAACAAATACTTGAAATCAGACAATGATATATTATGCAAGTCTGTAACTATACCATTCTCTTTTCTGAAGTAAGATACAGTTACCACTTAAGTAATCGAAGGACAATACCTAAAACCCCAACACCCCTTAGGGTCTGATATATTATTTGGAAATCTTTCCTCAGTTGAAGTTAAAATGTTATTCGATAACTTTCAAATATAAATAAAAAAAAAATCAACCTTATCCAGTAAAAGAACTGCTCAATTACAGAGAATCTGTCAACTCTGATGCCTTTTGCTTGTCGAAAGGTCCTTTGTACTTTAATAGTATTTTTAGTGGATAATGGTGATTATTTCTTATTTAGTGATATAGTTTATCCACAATGTGAACTCTTTTATTATTTATTAAATTCTCAAATGTAAAAGAAAAAACCTAAATAAAACCAACTATTTGTGAATCAACAAATACTTGAAATCAGACAATGATATATTATGCAAGTCTGTAACTATACCATTCTCTTTTCTGAAGTAAGATACAGTTACTACTTAAGTAATCGAAGGAGAATACCTCCCACCTCTACCCCATTAGGTCTGACATATTATTTGGAAATCTTTCCTCAGTTGAAGTTGAAATGTTATTCGATAACTTTCAATCAGATAATGTTGTTTGCAACTACTTTTGTATGTAAATCTCTCAAGCTGCTTTTTCAATTATTTTTAATGCTATTTGCATTATCTGTGAAGTTACTTTATGCTAGCTAGTTACAGTACAGAGAAATCAGAGGAAGGTATGTTATAATAAAAAAATTATTACCCGTTTTTCTCTTTTCAGCCCGAATCTATCTGATATATGTCAGGAATAACTGAATGAATGGAAGTATGTCATCATTAAACTTTACTCTAACCTGGGTTCTTTTCAAATATATATTTACAAAGCTCAATTTGAAGTATTGAAACTGTACAATCTATCATTTGTAAACTTTCCCGTCATCTCTCTTAATGTTGTATAACATCCATATAGTGATGTATACTTTGTCGAAAGTATACCTTGTGGCAGCAACTTCATTGTTGAAGACTTTTATAATCATTTTCATGCATGTACGTTTCCATACAATTTTGATAACGATTTGGTGAAATTTTTCCACCAACTGACATATGTATGAAATGATAGGTACATGTAAATTGAACATTGAATGCTTTCCTTTCCAAGAACATATGAAATACTCTTGTATACATCTTTCCTTATTCCATATAATTTATCCATATTTGGCATTGAATTCTTGAAAGATGTTATTATATGTATGTATCATAACGTTGTATCTACGTTCGAAATGTGAAATGACAATTTAGATCCTAATACATAATACACCATACACATGTATATGAAAATATCTTTATTGTATCTATAGTGACATTACTCGAGTACTTTGAAAGGCTTGTACTGTGAATTTGAAGTAATTCTGAGTGAATCCAATGATCGTGCTGCTACTGGAAGATGCTACGCTTACTGTAGAATATGACACATATCTTGTTATGTACCTTAGTAAATCAGTTGTACTAATATCGTAGATGATGTACATACCTTTCTTAATCGTTTTGTTATTCTTTCATCCCTATGTACTTTAGTTTGTTGCAAGAATATGTATGTAGGCACCATAATTGATATTCTCAATTTATCTATTTCTAAAATAAAATATGGAAAGTCTTATTGTTACACATTGTTCAGACATACCTCTAGAACGTTTTTTAATAGATGGGGCCCCACGTTCATATCTTATTTATGTAGTTTTATTGACTTTTAGTTAGAGACATGTTGTTTACTACATATAACTCCCAGACTATGAATAAGGTTAGATTTTGGTGAAATAAGACCATAGATTTGTTGCATAGCTTATTGAAAAGATTCTACAGTCGATATATATGCTATTTCGTGCCCCAAAGCTTCCAAGGATGTAGAAATGTACTTGTACCCCTAGGAAGTATACCTTCGTCCATGGACCATTTAGGAAGTTTCTGAGCAGTATATAGCTATTTAAGATCTCTTGGTATTATTTCTACATCGTTCCATTATACATACACCTCCAAAATCAGTTCTCTTCGTGAGTTATCACTTAATCCTTACATAGGTTACCGTCAAAACACGTCAAATCTTTATGATTTATTTTAAGCTACTTAGCGGCATTTTTGGGTTATGTCTTGGAATTAGTTTGGTGTCATATTAACATTATCGATGACGATCTTTCGAATGGTGAATTTTAATTGAACGTAGAGGCCCTAGTTTTTGATTTTGGAAAATTCCCGAGAAAATCTTGCAATATGGATGACAAAAATTGGTATTATATCGATTTGAATAAAAATATCCCCAACTCTTGTGTCAGATTAATTAATTTGACGTTTCTAAGAATGCCAAATTTCGCAATTTTATACGAAAGTTTAAACACTCAGATATCTTTAGCGCTTGAGGCTCCGGGATTTTCACTTGGCCTATCGAAATTAGAAGGTTCAAATTGTATAAAAACACAATTGCATGAAGGCCAAACCTCCTATGTAATAAGCTACGAACGAAATCATTTTGAAGTTTCCCTCGAGGAGCCCGCTCCGCGTAAGTTAGAGTTTATACATTTTACCTCGATCTTGTTAATTTGGGGCCGTTTCGTGGCCCGTGCGGCCGGCGCCAGCTGTAATAAAGTCTTTTTTGCTATGGGCCGCTAGCATTTATCCGCTTCGGGTATATTTTAGTAGCTGGAAAATTCCCTTTGGTACGTTGCACGTTAGACGTGCATAGGTGAGACCTGAGAGTACCTGTTTCTATTTTAATTAAATTTTCGTATTTAAAAGACATTTTGGGGCTCAAAAATGTGCCTATCCTATGACCCCGCTCATAATCTAACGACATGGAGCGAAAACGGCACGCCAAAAGTCCTCGTAAAGACGTTCTATGTACCGTAAATTTGCACTTTTCTAACTCGCGAGCTACGGGCTTCTAACGTGAACGTCATTCGATTTACGGAAAATTAACTATTTCAAAACAGTTTTCGACCCGGTTTGGAGCTATCACCACCTTTTACAAGGTTCAAAGTTAACGTTTCAATCATTTTTCGAGCTCGCTGCGCTCGCTTCGTTTAGCTTGTCGTGTTCAAAAATGTTCGTCGATTAGGTCGAAAATCGCATATTCCTAGTTTGATTTTTAGTAACTTGACTACCAACTTAAACTGCCGCTTATTCTAATACCGACTAGTTGATTTTACGGGCTACGCCCCGCTAAGATGCAGTTTTTTATGTGCAACGCCTTTGTAAGGGTTTAGTCGGATGGTGCGTGGTAACCTTTATGTGAGGCGTACGGGCACCTTTAGGTTGTCACTGTGACAGACGTCGCTCTGGCAGTTGTAGGTTATATAGAGATGGGTACGCGTTTATAGAAACTTTTACTATTAGCACGTGTCACAAGTTATTCTATGGTTTGGATCGTATGTCACTTTGACATTTATTGGTTAGATAGATTGAGAGTGGTAGATATTCATAGAAGAGTATAAAATTGGAATGGAGTCAAATCTTAGTCGAAGGTATAGTTGTAGAGTACGTCACTTGGCCAATTCAAGGTTATATAATTCAATCATTGAAACTTCAAGTATTGCAAAAGAAAATGCTCATAAAATATAGTCGCTCTACAACTACATGGCTCCTCAAATACTATACAACAAATTAAAATATTGCAACTCCACTTTTTCAAAATTAAAATGTCTTTGAATCATTGATATTGTAAAATACAAATTTAATTAATTCATTGACGGAAGTACATTCTGATATTAACTTGTTTAAAAATCTTTGGCACATTATGAAAGAATCTACATATAGTTACTATAACAGTTACTTACTTATACGGATGTATCATTTTCATTACTTATTTGAATGAAAAGCAACTCTATTTTTCCAAAAGTACCTAACTATTTTAACTAAACAGAGGAAGGTACCTTATAGAAAACCGTTTATTTATCCAAAATTAACCATTTCAAAACAGTTTTCGAGCAGATTTGTGGCTATCACCACCTTCTAAAAGGTTCAAAGTTAACATTTCGACCATTGGCAAATTTATATCCTAATCCAGGAAACCCTCAAGTTCCAGTGAATACGATATGATTCCAGCAGGATGGAGCACCACCACATTACCAATTTAATGTCCGGCAGTACGATTGAATGGTCAGCGCGATCACCTGATCTTACATTATTAGATTTCTTTCTATGGGGATATGTGAAGACCATTGTGTACAAAACTAAACCTTTTGATTTAAATGACTTGAAAGAACGAATAACGCTTGTGATGAGGTCAATCACGCCTGATATGTTCAATAATGTTAGAAGACAGTTTTATTTAAGATTAGGAACATCTACTTTATTAAAATACATAGTTCTTTTTAGTGTTTTACATTTTATCACGTTTTGAATTACATTTTAGTTTTTGATTGTATTGTAGCGAATTTCGGTAACCACATGATTTTATTTTATTCTATGTTAATTGTTGCAATAAACTTGAAAGCGATAACATTTTTGAATGGAGAGACCTTTCAAACGATATATCACAAGCCTATACTTCCTATTTCAAAAATAGGGTGTTGTACCTGACATTCAGAGGGGGTTGAAGATAGGGGTCGCATTTTCACGTAGAAGGACGTCAATTTATAATTTAAATTTGACATGTTTCGGGATTTTTTTTAAATATGTATAGTAATCGAAATAATGAATTTATTCCGTTTGGCGTTTACACACTGTATAGACAACACCCATAAGCACTTTGAAAACTGTCACATTATCCTAATAATTCAATAAACTCAGCATTATACATATTTAAATTTAGTTCGATATAAATTGGAGGCATCGATAAAAGACTTGTTGAGAATTCTGACCACTGTTTATTCAAAGCAGAGGGTAGAGGTTCGTTCCAATGTTATTTTTTGAGCCATAGCCATAACCAATATAGGCCCCACCAATTCAAGAGGATCATAAAATTTGCAAACGAAACTTAAAATTTGTCTTTTGGTAAAATGACTATTCAAACATTGGGGTGGACAAACCATTTTGAATTTATCTAAGTTTACATCATAAAATAAACCTAAAGTTTCAAAAACCATATTAGCAGTATTCATATCAATGTCATCAAAATGCTGATTTTCAATTGATATGTCCTTAAGAAGTTTCTTCCTATTGGAACACCATTTATGTAGCTTGAATGTACCCAATTTTAAAAGTTTGATCAATTCATTTTATAATTAAGTATGATTTAATAAGATTTATACTATTGTTATCAAAGTTGTATTCTTGGAGCTTTTGCATCAACAGATCATGGGACACACAGTCAAAAGCCTTGGTAACGTCGAAAAAGGAGGCTTGCATGAACTTCTTTTCCTCAAAACATTCTCGAACATAGCTAGTAAGTTTGTTTATAGCAGCTGTAGTAGAAACATTGCTACGAAATCCAAATTGACATTTATTAAACCAATTATTTGCCTCAAAATAGTATGTTATTTGCCGTTTCAGCACAGTCTCAAAAATTTTGCCAAAGATGGGTGTAATTGATATTGGCCTATAGTTATCAACATCATCGCATAAGCCTTTTTTGTAAATCGGAACTACTTTAGATATTTTGAGGGAATCTGGAAAAATGTTAGAGGTGATACGTTGGTTTATAATTTTACATAGAGGAAAAACGATAAAATTTAGAATAGTTTTAAGTATTTTAACATTTATATTATAAGTGTCCTTGCTGGGACTATTATTTAAATTTGAAATTATATCTCTCATTTCATTGAAAGTAACTTCTATGAATTTAAATTCTGAATGGAAGACTGAATTAATTTTTTTTGTATAATCAATAGGATTATTTTGTAAAGGTGGAAGATTCTTGACAAGGGATTCTGCTATATTTGTAAAAAAAATATTTAAATCAGTGGCACAATGCCTTTTGCATATTTTTTGAATTGTTAATGTATTTATCGTTAGCTTCTTTTTTACTTTTATTAATGTCCTCACGATACCTTTTTTAAATTTATTAAGTGATTCATTGGAAACAATTTGTGGATTAGTTTTATTTAAACTGTTTGATAACTGCAATTTTTCTCTACTTTGTTTTAAGTTGTCATTGAACCAATGTATTTTAGGTATGTTAGGTTCGTTTTGTTTTATAAATTTTGTTTTCATTGGGAAGCTAGAATCACAGACATCTATTATCAGATTTAAAAAATGATCAAATTTGTTATTTACATTTATTTGAGAATTGTTTACAAATGACCAATGTACTTTATCTACATAATTATAAAGTTTAAAGAAGCCTTGTTCTGTTATTGGTCTGTAGGTTATTCTGATTTTATTATTTAATGATGTTTTGTTTTCCACTTCAAAATTAAATGATATAGCAAGATGATCAGATAAATTGAGATCTGTTACTGTTGCAACATAACAATTGCTGTTAAAATTGGTAAATATGTTATCAAGAGTTGCTCCGTTTCTAGTATAGTTATGAACAGTTTTATGTAGTCTGTAGGATTCAAACATATTACATAGTAACTGAGATTCTTTACTATCTGAATGGAAATGTACGTTAAAGTTCCCAGTTATTATAGTACCTTTGTGTAATGATAGCTTATTAAATGTTGCATCTAATCTATTTAAAAATATGTCAAAATCCCCAAGAGGTGAGCGATAGATTGTCAGTACCTGTATATTGTTGTACATTATACCTGCTATTTCAAAATGTATTTCATCAGATATTTCTTGAGTATCAAAGGCTAACGGAATTGCTTCTATGATATTACTTATAAAAATACCCACTCCCCCATGTTTATGCGTTGTTCTGCAAAAAGCTGAGAGATTTACAAAACCACTTATGTTCAGAGTGTTTATAATTCGTCAGATCCCAACCAATGTTCATTTATACAAAGTATATCATAACTTTTACCTATTAGAAAAGCTTCTAGTTCTGAAGTTTTGTCTCTTAGACATTGAATGTTATAACGTAAAATTTTAGAGAAGTTTGACATTTTAGAGGTATCGAGTTTGTTATTAGGTAATTGCTATTGATTTGTTTCCATTTCTAATTTTCGTTAATTATTTGAACTAACACTGGACAGTTATAATCGAATGGGGAATGATTCGAATTCAATTTTAAAGAGAATTTGTCATTTGCTTCTACACGGTTGGGACATCTGTTTGATTCACTATCACAATTAATACCAGATTGATCATGATTGCCACATTTCAAACAAACATTTTCTATTTTACAGTCTTTAGCACTATGACCAAAACCTGAGCAGTTATAGCACCTATAGATACCAAAATATTCATAGACAGAACATGCTCCAAACCGAATATATAAAGCTCCATTTTCAATGTGGAAACTGATATCATTAGGATATTATGTACTTATATGTTTGAAAAGTATTCATTTTAGATTTATTTAGTTTGTAATCGTTTTACATATAACATCAGAAGTAGGTAGATATATTAAATAAATTCAATTAATCCTTTGAATGGAGGGTAACTCTATTTCTTCAAAAGTACCTACCTATATAATAGTTAAATCAATAATTTTCTTACTTCTTGTGGAGTAACATACCTACATTACTATTTAAGTAATCGAAGATGACCCAACCCCCTTTTGGTTGTGATTTATTATTTGGAAAAGTTTCCCAGTAAAGAGAGTACCTAAATAGAACCAGTATGTAGGAGGGTATTCCTCTTTATAATGCAATTCGATAGCTACTCTGTACTTTGATAGTATTTTTAGTAGATGATGGTGATTATTCTTTATTTAGTGATATAGTTTATCCACAATGGGAACTCTTTTGATATGTTTATTAAATTTTCAAATGTAAAAGAAAAAACCTAAATAAAACCACCTATTTGTGAATGAACAAATACTTGAAATCAGACAATGATATATTATGCAAGTCTGTAACTATACCATTCTCTTTTCTGAAGTAAGATACAGTTACCACTTAAGTAATCGAAGGACAATACCTAAAACCCCAACACCCCTTAGGGTCTGATATATTATTTGGAAATCTTTCCTCAGTTGAAGTTAAAATGTTATTCGATAACTTTCAAATATAAATAAAAAAAAAATCAACCTTATCCAGTAAAAGAACTGCTCAATTACAGAGAATCTGTCAACTCTGATGCCTTTTGCTTGTCGAAAGGTCCTTTGTACTTTAATAGTATTTTTAGTGGATAATGGTGATTATTTCTTATTTAGTGATATAGTTTATCCACAATGTGAACTCTTTTATTATTTATTAAATTCTCAAATGTAAAAGAAAAAACCTAAATAAAACCAACTATTTGTGAATCAACAAATACTTGAAATCAGACAATGATATATTATGCAAGTCTGTAACTATACCATTCTCTTTTCTGAAGTAAGATACAGTTACTACTTAAGTAATCGAAGGAGAATACCTCCCACCTCTACCCCGTTAGGTCTGACATATTATTTGGAAATCTTTCCTCAGTTGAAGTTGAAATGTTATTCGATAACTTTCAATCAGATAATGTTGTTTGCAACTACTTTTGTATGTAAATCTCTCAAGCTGCTTTTTCAATTATTTTTAATGCTATTTGCATTATCTGTGAAGTTACTTTATGCTAGCTAGTTACAGTACAGAGAAATCAGAGGAAGGTATGTTATAATAAAAAAATTATTACCCGTTTTTCTCTTTTCAGCCCGAATCTATCTGATATATGTCAGGAATAACTGAATGAATGGAAGTATGTCATCATTAAACTTTACTCTAACCTGGGTTCTTTTCAAATATATATTTACAAAGCTCAATTTGAAGTATTGAAACTGTACAATCTATCATTTGTAAACTTTCCCGTCATCTCTCTTAATGTTGTATAACATCCATATAGTGATGTATACTTTGTCGAAAGTATACCTTGTGGCAGCAACTTCATTGTTGAAGACTTTTATAATCATTTTCATGCATGTACGTTTCCATACAATTTTGATAACGATTTGGTGAAATTTTTCCACCAACTGACATATGTATGAAATGATAGGTACATGTAAATTGAACATTGAATGCTTTCCTTTCCAAGAACATATGAAATACTCTTGTATACATCTTTCCTTATTCCATATAATTTATCCATATTTGGCATTGAATTCTTGAAAGATGTTATTATATGTATGTATCATAACGTTGTATCTACGTTCGAAATGTGAAATGACAATTTAGATCCTAATACATAATACACCATACACATGTATATGAAAATATCTTTATTGTATCTATAGTGACATTACTCGAGTACTTTGAAAGGCTTGTACTGTGAATTTGAAGTAATTCTGAGTGAATCCAATGATCGTGCTGCTACTGGAAGATGCTACGCTTACTGTAGAATATGACACATATCTTGTTATGTACCTTAGTAAATCAGTTGTACTAATATCGTAGATGATGTACATACCTTTCTTAATCGTTTTGTTATTCTTTCATCCCTATGTACTTTAGTTTGTTGCAAGAATATGTATGTAGGCACCATAATTGATATTCTCAATTTATCTATTTCTAAAATAAAATATGGAAAGTCTTATTGTTACACATTGTTCAGACATACCTCTAGAACGTTTTTTAATAGATGGGGCCCCACGTTCATATCTTATTTATGTAGTTTTATTGACTTTTAGTTAGAGACATGTTGTTTACTACATATAACTCCCAGACTATGAATAAGGTTAGATTTTGGTGAAATAAGACCATAGATTTGTTGCATAGCTTATTGAAAAGATTCTACAGTCGATATATATGCTATTTCGTGCCCCAAAGCTTCCAAGGATGTAGAAATGTACTTGTACCCCTAGGAAGTATACCTTCGTCCATGGACCATTTAGGAAGTTTCTGAGCAGTATATAGCTATTTAAGATCTCTTGGTATTATTTCTACATCGTTCCATTATACATACACCTCCAAAATCGGTTCTCTTCGTGAGTTATCACTTAATCCTTACATAGGTTACCGTCAAAACACGTCAAATCTTTATGATTTATTTTAAGCTACTTAGCGGCATTTTTGGGTTACGTCTTGGAATTAGTTTGGTGTCATATTAACATTATCGATGACGATCTTTCGAATGGTGAATTTTAATTGAACGTAGAGGCCCTAGTTTTTGATTTTGGAAAATTCCCGAGAAAATCTTGCAATATGGATGACAAAAATTGGTATTATATCGATTTGAATAAAAATATCCCCAACTCTTGTGTCAGATTAATTAATTTGACGTTTCTAAGAATGCCAAATTTCGCAATTTTATACGAAAGTTTAAACACTCAGATATCTTTAGCGCTTGAGGCTCCGGGATTTTCACTTGGCCTATCGAAATTAGAAGGTTCAAATTGTATAAAAACACAATTGCATGAAGGCCAAACCTCCTATGTAATAAGCTACGAACGAAATCATTTTGAAGTTTCCCTCGAGGAGCCCGCTCCGCGTAAGTTAGAGTTTATACATTTTACCTCGATCTTGTTAATTTGGGGCCGTTTCGTGGCCCGTGCGGCCGGCGCCAGCTGTAATAAAGTCTTTTTTGCTATGGGCCGCTAGCATTTATCCGCTTCGGGTATATTTTAGTAGCTGGAAAATTCCCTTTGGTACGTTGCACGTTAGACGTGCATAGGTGAGACCTGAGAGTACCTGTTTCTATTTTAATTAAATTTTCGTATTTAAAAGACATTTTGGGGCTCAAAAATGTGCCTATCCTATGACCCCGCTCATAATCTAACGACATGGAGCGAAAACGGCACGCCAAAAGTCCTCGTAAAGACGTTCTATGTACCGTAAATTTGCACTTTTCTAACTCGCGAGCTACGGGCTTCTAACGTGAACGTCATTCGATTTACGGAAAATTAACTATTTCAAAACAGTTTTCGACCCGGTTTGGGGCTATCACCACCTTTTAAAAGGTTCAAAGTTAACGTTTCAATCATTTTTCGAGCTCGCTGCGCTCGCTTCGTTTAGCTTGTCGTGTCCAAAGTTGACCGTCGATATGGTCGAAAATCGCATATTCCTAGTTTGATTTTTAGTAACTTGACTACCAACTTAAACTGCCGCTTATTCTAATACCGACTAGTTGATTTTACGGGCTACGCCCCGCTGTTGACAGTTTTTTCATGTGCAACGCCTTTTCGAGGGTTTAGTCGGATAGTGCGTGGTAACCTTTTGGTGAGGTGTATGGGCACCTTTAGGTTGTCACTGTGACAGACGTCACTGTGGCAGTTGTAGGTTATATAGAGATGGGTACGCGTTTATAGAAACTTTTACTATTAGCACGTGTCACAAGTTATTCTATGGTTTGGATCGTATGTCACTTTGACATTCATAGGTTAGATAGATTGAGAGTGGTAGATATTCATAGAAGAGTATAAAATTGGAATGGAGTCAAATGTTAGTCGAAGGTATAGTTCTAGAGTACTCTTTGGAATTTGTGACGTACGTCACTTGGCCAATTCTAGGTTATATAATTCAATCATTGAAACTTCAAGTATTGCAAAAGAAAATGCTCATAAAATATAGTCGCTCTACAACTACATGGCTCCTCAAATACTATACAACAAATTAAAATATTGCAAAACTGTACTTTTCAAAATTAAAATGTCTTTGAATCATCGATATTGTAGAATACAAATTTAAAGCAACTCTATTTCTTCAAAAGTAGCTACCTATTTACAGTAAACAGAGCAAGATGCACTATTGAAAACCGTTTATTTTCTCTGTACGCAGAAAAATTACATTCCATTCGGAACAACTTGGCTCCTAGAATACTTTGCAACAAATTAAAATATTTGCAACTTTACTTTGAAATTAAATGTCTTTGAATCATTCATCTTCCTTTAGAGAATGCAACTTTTCAAATGTAAGGAGTCTTGTACCTGGAGTGTTCTTACCACTACAGTAATAACAATACCTTAGTTTTTATTTTGTTGAATGATTCCTTGTTCTCTTAATTAATAACTATTGTTCCCTGTTATTTACTCATTTTGGTTCTTGGAATGTTGTTGATATAATAATTAAATCAATAATTTTCTATGTACCTAAAGCGATAGTACAGTGGCTCACTAAATTAATAAACATAAAACACGGTCGTACATACAGGTCCGGAAACTCTATGGTTGACATGAGTCGCTTACGCGTCGTCAAACTCGTAGTCCCTCGCTCAGTCACCAGCTGGCGCTTGGATCACGACGTGGTAAAACGATTTTGAAAACGCAGATATGCCTTGTATTTACAAGTCAACTGACAATTTTCAGAAAATACTCCTACGTGGCGTCTTTTGGTACTACGCGAAAGCCATAAAACAATAGATCAGATGTAAAGAATATTAAATTAAAAGTCACAGATAAAATAGCAACATATGTGAAACATTACATAACTGAAATGGACAATGATATACGCAACTATACTACTAATATTGTTATTAATTTATATAAATTCGATAGGGAGCCTCCCGATTGATGCAAAACTGATAAACTATGCTGACGACACAGTTATTATATTCAGTGATAGATATTCACATTCACTCATGAATGAAGCTACATGTGGTCTTAGTACTGTGAATTGCTGGTTACAATCAAACAAACTCACCCTTAATTCAAATAAAACTAAATTCATAAGTTTCTCAATCACGAACGTTAGTGAATGCAATAACGTAAACAAACTATACATCCATACGAACTGTGAATGTGAAAATTACATACAAGCTGCAGACCACATTAAATATCTTGGTATAATCATTGACAAAAATCTTAGGTGGAATATTCAAGTAGAACATTTAGCAAGCAAAGTAAGAAAACTAATTTCTAA
The DNA here is from genome assembly GCA_958510875.1 of Endomychus coccineus. NCBI lineage: Eukaryota > Metazoa > Arthropoda > Insecta > Coleoptera > Endomychidae > Endomychus > Endomychus coccineus. Next base: position 256,067,856 of record OY294067.1, on the reverse strand, counting down.
ATTTTACCAAATAAGAGAATACATGCGTATGCTTAAAAATATATACAAAGCTCTGGTGGAATCTTTATTGAAATATGGCATCGAAGCGTGGAGGGTCTATATAAAAATGCAATGGAACATCTTAATGTTGTACAAAATTACGTCTTAAAAATAATATTAAACAAATGTAAAAGATTTTCTACGGATATTTTATACAAACAATTGAATGTGCTAAAAGTAACAACCCTTTACATATATCAATGTCTAATCTACATGCATCTAAAAGTGGAAACTAAGTGCATAGATCATGCCTATCACACAAGAGCAGCTTACAATGAAGAAATCAAAATTAATAAATTCGCCAAAAGAAAATGTCAAAATAGTATTTCCTTCAACGGATCAAAAGTCTATAAAAAACTTCCGTTAGCATTGAGATCAATTAATAATGATGTTAAAAGATTCAAATATGAAGTCTATACTTATCTCATTGATAACGCCCACATATTTGTGAGTTGTCTCAGCGTTTCTTAATTATTGTTATATTGCTCACTCGAAATATCAATTATATTTATTATCTGACTAATAAATCGTAATATATAATATTCAATTATCTACTGTACTGTTGTAATAAATTATACGGCACAATACAAACCTCTTGGCGTTTAGGTGTCTATTTTCCTGTATTCACGTGATACCAGTTTTAGTTTCAATAAACATATTCTTAGGTATTCTTATTCTTATACTCCTCTCTTTTCTGAAGTTACATATAGCCTACTATTTAAGTAATCGATGGAGAATACCTCACCCTCTCCTGGTTGTGATATATTATTTGGAAACGTTTGCAACTCTTATCAACTTTTTCAAAAGTGAAAGGTGTCTTTGAATCATTCAACTTCATACAAAGAAAATAGAAATTTAATTAATCATTTGAATGAAGGGTAACTCTATTTCTTTAAAAAGTACCTACCTATATAATACTTAAATCAATGATTTTCTCATCTCATATGGAGTAACATACATTACTATTCAAGTAATCGAAGAAAATTACCCCACCCCCTTTTGGTTGTGACTTATTGTTTGGAAAAGTTTCCCAGTAAAGAAAGAACCTAAATAGAACCAGTATGTAGGAAGGTTTTTACTTCTCATAACGTAATTCGATATAACATTCAAATATAAATAAGAAATAATCAACCTTATCCCGTAAAAGAACTGTTAAAAGTACAGAGGAGCTTCCAACTCTGATGGTGCATGCTGCTAGTCGAAAGGTCCTCAGTATTTTAATAGTATTCTTAGTGGATAAGGGTGATTATTCACAGTGTTATAGTTTATACACAATGTGAACTCTTTTATGGGTTATTGGATTTTCATATGTCTTGAACCCACCTTGAAATCAAACAATGTTATTTGCAAATTTGTAACTATACCCCCTATTTTCTGTGGTATCAAGCAAATAGCTACACTTCAAATAATCGAGGGAGAACCTGCACCCCTTCTTGGTTAAATATAAGAATAGAATAAGAATAATTTTTATTTTACCTTATTGTAAGATACAATAAATTTACAATAAGAGAAATAATTGCATTAAGTATAGTAGTTTATGTGACATTTGTAAAATAAAAGAAACATTGGAATCCCATGTAAATTCTCATTGGATTTTGTTTTATGGGAATAGAGTTGTAAAAAGTTAGGATAAGTACCATTAATTAGTATTTAGCAATATAACAACCAGATATAAACAAAACGTATACCTATACATACATAAATACATAGATAATTAAATAAGTAGGTAAATAAGTAGACCAATTATTGAGGATCAGAACAAAAATTCAAAAAGCGTATGAGAAATTAAAAAAAAAAATTAAGTGAGGGAATGAGTGGTTTATTAGTGATTTGAAGTAAAAATTTAGGGAACTTATAAACAGAGTTTAACATATATGTTATGATTAAGTAAAAGAGTCTAGCACCAATAACAATAATAATTGGATTCTAGCAAAACTATTAAGCAGAATTAATATAATGTAAAACGGTATTTATCTAAATGAAATCCTTTCTGTAAGATATGTTTTTTTATTTTATTTTTAAAGGCCTTAGTAGGTCCGTTGACATTTTTTAACTCTGCTGGTGGTTGATTCCAAAGTCTTGGACCTAAATATGTAAATGTACTTTGCATTATCGTTTTATGACATCTTGGGGTTTGTATGTTAATGGATGTGGTAGATCTAGTATCATAATTGACGTTCAATGGTATTTTCAATGCTTCATTATTTTTAAGATGTAATAAAATTTGTTTAGCGTACAGTTGCTTAATGTCGAGCACATATGAAATTCTGAACAGCTCCTCAGTTGAAACCATTCTAATTTTATTGTAGATTATTTTTAATATCTTTTTTTGCATTTTCTTTAATTTATCATGTAATACTTTCCCCATTGCTCCCCAAGCAATTATGCCCTAGCTAAGAATGTTCTCGACAAAAGAGTGATACAGAATTTTTAGTTGCTGCACACTAAGTATGTTCTTTAAATGACACATTCTGTAAACAATGCCTCTTAATTTTTTTATCATTTCTTGGGCATGGATTTCTCAAACATATCGGTAGTAGAACCATTGTAAAAACCAATTCCCAGTATTAAAACTGTACGATCTACCCTTTTTGTTATAAATACAAAGATACAGAATTTATTCCTATTAGTAACTTGCAAAATGCAATTGTGTTTTGTTTGTACATCTCTCAATCAAGTTTGAACATCTCTATTTTGAATGCTACATAGTCTCAGAGGGAGTTATGTTATACAAAATCTACTACCCGTTGGGGAAGCAAACAGCTTCGAATCTGATGTATGCCAGGAATAATGAAGTGAAAGGAAGCATTTCATTATTAAGTTTTCCCCTTACCTTGATTCTTGTTACATATGCATAAGCAAAGTTCAATTTGAAGTATTGAAACTGTACGATTCATCCTTTGGATGCCTTCGTCTCTTAATGTATCAAAATATCCATAAAATGATGTATACTTTGTTGAAAGTATACCTTGTGGTAGCAAATTAATTGTTCAACACTTTCATAATCATTTTCATGCATATAACATCCATACAATTGGTTATGGTGAAATTTTTCCACCAACTGTCATATGTACCTATGAAATGAGTGAATTGAACATTAAGAATTCCTTCCTTTCCAAAAACATATGAAACACTCTTGTATACATCTTTTCCTTTTCTTATTCCATATAATTTATCCATATTTGGCATTGAATTCTTGAAAGATGCTATTATATGTATCTATCATAACGTTGTATCTACGTTGAAAATGTGAACTGACAATTTAGATCCTAAAACATAATACACCATACACATGTATATGAAAATATCTTTATTGTATCTATAGTGACATTACTCGAGTACTTTGAAAGGCTTGTACTATGAATTTGAAGTAATTCTGAGTGAATCCAATGATCGTGCTGCTACTGGAAGATGCTACGCTTACTGTAGAATATGACACTTATCTTGTTATGTACCTTAGTAAATCAGTTGTACTAATATCGTAGATGATGTACATACCTTTCTTAATCGTTTTGTTATTCTTTCAAAATCCCTATGTACTTTAGTTTGTTGCAAGAATATGTATGTAGGCACCATAATTGATATTCTCAATTTATCTATTTCTAAAATCAAATATGGAAAGTCTTATTGTTACACATTGTTCAGACATACCTCTAGAACGTTTTTTAATAGATGGGGCCCCACGTTCATATCTTATTTATGTAGTTTTGTTGACTTTTAGTTAGAGACATGTTGTTTACTACATATAACTCCCAGACTATGAATAAGGTTAGATTTTTGTGAAATAAGACCATAGATTTGTTGCATAGCTTATTGAAAAGATTCTACAGTCGATATATATGCTATTTCGTGCCCCAAAGCTTCCAAGGATGTAGAAATGTACTTGTACCCCTAGGAAGTATACCTTCGTCCATGGACCATTTAGAGAGTTTCTGAGCGGTATATAGCTATTTAAGATCTCTTGGTATTATTTCTACATCGTTTCATTATACATACACCTCCGAAATCAGTTCTCTTCGCGAGTTATCACTTAATCCTTACATAGGTTACCGTCAAACAACGTCAAATCTTTATGATTTATTTTAAGCTACTTAGCGGCATTTTTGGGCTAGTCTCGGACTATAGTTTGGTTCGATTTTAACATTATCGATGACGATCTTTCGAATGGTGAATTTTAATTGAAGGTAGAGGCCCTAGTTTTCGATTTTGGAAAATTTCCGAGAAAATCTTGCAATATGGACGACAAAAATTGGTATTATATCGATTTGAATAAAAATATCCCCAACTCTTGTGTCAGATTAATTAATTTGACGTTTCTAAGAATGCCAAATTTCGCAATTTTATACGAAAGTTTAAACACTCAGATATCTTTAGCGCTTGAGGCTCCGGGATTTTCACTTGGCCTATCGAAATTAGAAGGTTCGAATTGTATAAAACCACAATTGCATGAAGGCCAGATGTCCTATGTAATTAGTTACGAACGGAAACATTTTGACAAATGCCTCGAGGAGATCGCTACGCTTCAGTTAGAGTTTATACATTTTACCTCGGTCTTGTTAATTTGAGGCCGTTTCTTGTCCCGTGCGAGCGGCGCCAGTTGTAATAAAGTCTTTTCTGCTATGGGCCGCTAGCTTTTACCCGCTTCGCGTATATTTTAGTAGCTAGAAAATTCCCTTTGGTGCTTCGCACGTCAGACGTGCATAGCTGAGACTTGAGAGTACTCGTTTCTATTTTAATTAAATTTTCCTATTTAAACGATATTTTGGGACCTGACAATGTGCCTATGCAACGGCCCCGATGAAAATCTCACGACATGGAGCGAAAACGGAACGCGAAAAGTTGTCGTACAGCCGTATTAGGTACAGAAAGTTTTCACTTTTCTAACTCGCCAGCTACGCGCTCCTCACGTGAACGTCATTCGATTTACGGAAAATTAACTATTTCAAAACAGTTTTCGACCCGGTTCGGGGCTATCGCGACCTTTTAAAAGGTTCAAAGTTAACGTTTCAATAATTTTTCGAGCTCGCTGCGCTCGCTTCATTTAGCTTGTCGTGTCCAAAGTTGACCGTCGATAAGGTCGAAAATCGCATATTCCTAGTGACTTTTCTAGTAACTTGCGTACCAACTTAAACCGGCCAGTATTATAGTTGACTAGTTGATTTTACGGGCTACGCCCCGCTGAGCAAGGCCCGCTGACGTACAGTTGTTTTCATGTGCAACGCCTTTTCGAGGGTTTAGTCGGATAGTGCGTGGTAACCTTTATGTGAGGCGTATGGGCACCTTTAGGTTGTCACTTGGACAAACGTCAACTTGACAGTTGTAGGTTACATAGATAAAATGCAAGGAACAACTGAGTAAATGGGAGTATTTCGTTATTGAATTTTAATCCTACTATACCTCTTTCTTTTATGGAGTAACAACATTACTATTCAAGTAATCGAAGGAGATGACCCCACCCCCTTAACAAGAAACCACTGTTAAGTAATATTCTCATAATGTACAAACGCATATTGCTATGGTCTTAAAGCAACTGAAATTCGAAGCTATTTGTTTGTAATAACTCGACCCAGATGTAGATTTATGACGTACTTGAAAAGGTTTTAGACCTGCATTGGAATTTAGTTTACTTTAAGCGTTCTTCCTAAAATATACTTTTAACATTATAAAGACGTATGTAGGAATTTGCAAGAGTTTTAATTAATCAAGTTAGTATAAATCTGACTCAATCTCTGAATATCATTCCTATGATTTACAGAATTTGAATCCCTTTTTATGTGAATCATCTCCAGGATAGATCTTTTATAAAAATTGATTTCTTTAGTTAAAATATTAACATTTTTGTAATCAAATTGATGGTTATAATCAAAACAGTGCTTAGCAAGGGCGGTGGAATTTTCTAAGTTATTATTTCTTGTGCTATACTTATGGCCGTACATTCTTTTTGTAAATATTGTTTAGAGATTCCAGTATAAGTTCCATCACAATCTAAACAATTAAATTTATATACTGTGTGGGTTTGTTTATCTTTAGGTATTACAGGTTTTAGATTTGAGAAATATTTCCCAACACAGTTAGTAGGTTTATGCGCAACATTTATATCGTACTTTTTCAAACATTTCTTAATTTTTTCTGAGGTCTCCGGAATGTATGGTAAAGTTATATAATTGTCTGTATTACCTGTTATGTTATTTTTATAAGAAGAACCATTATAGATTTTGTTTATGTGCTAATTAGTTTTAGTTAACCCCCTTTTTAACAAAATAAGTCTTCTGATGATGGTCGTGAGACCGAAACCTACGTAAAGACGAACATTTATAACAGAGTGTTAATGTGACCTAATTCCCGAGAATTTTTTATATAATTCATACTGGGTCAAGAATCTTATTATATTATTAAATATCTTGGTATAATCATTGACAAAAATCTTAGGTGGAATATTCAAGTAGAACATTTAGCAAGCAAAGTAAGAAAACTAATTTATGCTTAAAAATATATACAAAGCTCTGGTGGAATCTTTATTGAAATATGGCATCGAAGCGTGGGGGGTCTATATAAAAATGCAATGGAACCTCTTAATGTTGTACAAAATTACGTCTTAAAAATAATATTAAACAAATCAAAAAGATTTTCTACGGATATTTTATACAAACAAATGAATGTGCTAAAAGTTAGAACACTTTACATATATCAATGTCTAATCTACATGCATCTAAAAGTGGAAACTAAGTGCATAGATCAAGCCTATCACACAAGAGCAGCTTACAATGAAGAAATCAAAATTAATAAATTCGCCAAAAGAAAATGTCAAAATAGTATTTCCTTCAACGGATCAAAAGTCTTTAACAAACTTCCGTTAGCATTGAGATCAATTAATAATGATGTTAAAAGATTCAAATATGAAGTCTATACTTATCTCATTGATAACGCCCACATATTTGTGAGTTGTCTCAGCGTTTCTTAATTATTGTTATATTGCTCACTCGAAATATCAATTATATTTATTATCTGACTAATAAATCGTAATATATAATATTCAATTATCTACTGTACTGTTGTAATAAATTATACGGCACAATACAAACCTCTTGGCGTTTAAGTGTCTATTTTCCTGTATTCACGTGATACCAGTTTTAGTTTCAATAAACATATTCTTAGGTATTCTTATTCTTATACTCCTCTCTTTTCTGAAGTTACATATAGCCTACTATTTAAGTAATCGATGGAGAATACCTCTGCCTCTCCTGGTTGTGATATATTATTTGGAAACGTTTGCAACTCTATCAACTTTTTCAAAAGTGAAAGGTGTCTTTGAATCATTCAACTTCATACAAAGAAAATAGAAATTTAATTAATCATTTGAATGAAGGGTAACTCTTATTTCTTCAAAAGTACCTACCTATATAATACTTGAATCAATGATTTTCTTATCTCATATTAGTAACATACATTACTATTTAAGTAATCGAAGAAGATGAGCCCACCCCCTTTTGGTTGTGACTTATTATTTGGAAAAGTTTCCCAGTAAAGAAAGAACCTAAATAGAACCAGTATGTAGGAAGGTTTTTACTTCTCATAACGTAATTCGATATAACATTCAAATATAAATAAGAAATAATCAACCTTATCCCGTAAAAGAACTGTTAAAAGTACAGAGGAGCTTCCAACTCTGATGGTGCATGCTGCTAGTCGAAAGGTCCTCAGTATTTTAATAGTATTCTTAGTGGATAAGGGTGATTATTCACAGTGTTATAGTTTATACACAATGTGAACTCTTTTATGGGTTATTGGATTTTCATATGTCTTGAACCCACCTTGAAATCAAACAATGTTATTTGCAAATTTGTAACTATACCCCCTATTTTCTGTGGTATCTAGCAAATAGCTACACTTCAAATAATCGAGGGAGAACCTCCACCCCTTCTTGGTTGAATATAAGAATAGAATAAGAATAAGAATAATTTTTATTTTACCTTATTGTAAGATACAATAAATTTACAATAAGAGAAATAATTGCATTAAGTATAGTAGTTTATGTGACATTTGTAAAATAAAAGAAAAATTGGAATCCCATGTAAATTCTCATTGGAATTTGTTTTATGGGAATAGAGTTGTAAAAAGTTAGGATAAGTACCATTAATTAGTATTTAGCAATATAACAACCAGATATAAATACATAGATAATTAAATAAGTAGGTAAATAAATAGACCAATTATTGAGGATCAGAACAAAAATTCAAAAAGCGTATGCGAAATTTTTTTAAAGAATTAAGTGAGGGAATGAGTGGTTTATTAGTGATTTGAAGTAAAAATTTAGGGAACTTATAAACAGAGTTTAACATATATGTTATGATTAAGTAAAAGAGTCTAGCACCAATAACAATAATAATTGGATTCTAGCAAAACTGTTAAGCAGAATTAATATAATGTAAAACGGTATTTATCTAAATGAAATTCTTGAAGTACTCTCTTCCTTTCTGTAAGATGTTTTTTTATTTTATTTTTAAAGGCCTTAGTAGGTCCGTTGACATTTTTTAACTCTGCTGGTGGTTGATTCCAAAGTCTTGGCCCTAAATATGTAAATGTACTTTGCATTATCGTTTTATGACATCTTGGGGTTTGTATGTTAATAGATGTGGTAGATCTAGTATTATAATTGACGTTCAATGGTATTTTCAATGCTTCATTATTTTTAAGATGTAATAAAATTTGTTTAGCGTACAGTTGCTTAATGTCGAGCACATATGAAATTCTGAACAGCTCATCAGTTGAAAACATTCTAGTTTTATTGTAGATTATTTTTAATATCTTTTTTTGCATTTTCTTTAATTTATCATGTAATACTTTGCCCATTGCTCCCCAAGCAATTATGCCCTAGCTAAGAATGTTCTCGACAAAAGAGTGATACAGAATTTTTAGTTGCTGCACACTAAGTATGTTCTTTAAATGACACATTCTGTAAACAATGCCTCTTAATTTTTTTATCATTTCTTGGGCATGGATTTCTCAAACATATCGGTAGTAGAACCATTGTAAAAACAAATTCCCAGTATTAAAACTGTACGATCTACCCTTTTTGTTATAAATACAAAGATACAGAATTTATTCCTATTAGTAACTTGCTAAATGCAATTGTGTTTTGTTTGTACATCTCTCAATCAAGTTTGAACATCTCTATTTTGGATGCTACATAGTCTCAGAGGGAGTTATGTTATACAAAATTTATTATTAAGTTTTCCCCTTACCTTGATTCTTGTTACATATGCATAAGCAAAGTTCAATTTGAAGTATTGAAACTGTACGATTCATCCTTTGGATGCCTTCGTCTCTTAATGTATCAAAATATCCATAAAATGATGTATACTTTGTTGAAAGTATACCTTGTGGTAGCAAATTAATTGTTCGACACTTTCATAATCATTTTCATGCATATAACATCCATACAATTGGTTATGGTGAAATTTTTCCACCAACTGTCATATGTACCTATGAAATGAGTGAATTGAACATTAAGAATTCCTTCCTTTCCAAAAACATATGAAACACTCTTGTATACATCTTTTCCTTTCCTTATTCCATATAATTTATCCATATTTAGCATTGAATTCTTGAAAGATGCTATTATATGTATCTATCATAACGTTGTATCTACGTTGAAAATGTAAAATGACAATTTAGATCCTAAAACATAATACACCATACACATGTATATGAAAATATCTTTATTGTATCTATAGTGACATTACTCGAGTACTTTGAAAGGCTTGTACTGTGAATTTGAAGTAATTCTGAGTGAATCCAATGATCGTGCTGCTACTGGAAGATGCTATGCTTACTGTAGAATATGACACATATCTTGTTATGTACCTTAGTAAATCAGTTGTACTAATATCGTAGATGATGTACATACCTTTCTTAATCGTTTTGTTATTCTTTCAAAATCCCTATGTACTTTAGTTTGTTGCAAGAATATGTATGTAGGCACCATAATTGATATTCTCAATTTATCTATTTCTAAAATAAAATATGGAAAGTCTTATTGTTACACATTGTTCAGACATACCTCTAGAACGTTTTTTAATAGATGGGGCCCCAAGTTCATATCTTATTTATGTAGTTTTGTTAACTTTTAGTTAGAGACATGTTGTTTACTACATATAACTCCCAGACTATGAATAAGGTTAGATTTTGGTGAAATATGACCATAGATTTGTTGCATAGCTTATTGAAAAGATTCTACAGTCGATATATATGCTATTTCGTGCCCCAAAGCTTCCAAGGATGTAGAAATGTACTTGTACCCCTAGGAAGAATATCTTCGTCCATGGACCATTTTGGACATTCATAGGCAGTATAGAAGTTGTATAATACTTTTCGCATTGCTTTCGCATCATTTCATTATAAATACACCTCCAAAATCAGTTCTCTTCGTGAGTTATCACTTAATCCTTACATAGGTTACCGTCAAAACACGTCAAATCTTTATGATTTATTTTAAGCTACTTAGCGGCATTTTTGGGTTACGTCTTGGAATTAGTTTGGTGCCACTTTAACATTATCGATGACGATCTTTCGAATGGTGAATTTTAATTGAACGTAGAGGCCCTAGTTTTTGATTTTGGAAAATTTCCGAGAAAATCTTGCAATATGGATGACAAAAATTGGTATTATATCGATTTGAATAAAAATATCCCCAACTCTTGTGTCAGATTAATTAATTTGACGTTTCTAAGAATGCCAAATTTCGCAATTTTATACGAAATTTTAAACACTCAGATGTCTTTAGCGCTTGAGGCTCCGGGATTTTCACTTGGCCTATCGAAATTAGAAGGATTAAATTATCTAAAAACACAATTGCATGAAGGCCAAACGTCCTATGTAATAAGCTACGAACGGAAACATTTTGACAAATGCCTCGAGGAGATCGCTACGCTTCAGTTAGAGTTTATACATTTTACCTTGGTCTTGTTAATTTGGGGCCGTTTCTTGCCCCGTGCGAGCGGCGCCAGTTGTAATAAAGTCTTTTTTGCTATGGGCCGCTAGCTTTTACCCGCTTCGCGTATATTTTAGTAGCTAGAAAATTCCCTTTGGTGCTTCGCACGTCAGACGTGCATAGCTGAGACTTGACACTACCCGTTTCTATTTTAATTAAATTTTCCTATTTAAACGATATTTTGGGACCTGACAATGTGCCTATGCAACGGCCCCGATGAAAATCTCACGACATGGAGCGAAAACGGAACGCGAAAAGTTGTCGTACAGCCGTATTAGGTACAGAAAGTTTTCACTTTTCTAACTCGCCAGCTACGCGCTCCTCACGTGAACGTCATTCGATTTACGGAAAATTAACTATTTCAAAACAGTTTTCGACCCGGTTCGGGGCTATCGCGACCTTTTAAAAGGTTCAAAGTTAACGTTTCAATCATTTTTCGAGCTCGCTGCGCTCGCTTCATTTAGCTTGTCGTGTCCAAAGTTGACCGTCGATAAGGTCGAAAATCGCATATTCCTAGTGACTTTTCTAGTAACTTGCGTACCAACTTAAACCGGCCAGTATTATAGTTGACTAGTTGATTTTACGGGCTACGCCCCGCTGTTGACAGTTTTTTCATGTGCAACGCCTTTTCGAGGGTTTAGTCGGATAGTGCGTGGTAACCTTTTGGTGAGGTGTATGGGCACCTTTAGGTTGTCACTGTGACAGACGTCACTGTGGCAGTTGTAGGTTATATAGAGATGGGTACGCGTTTATAGAAACTTTTACTATTAGCACGTGTCACAAGTTATTCTATGGTTTGGATCGTATGTCACTTTGACATTCATAGGTTAGATAGATTGAGAGTGGTAGATATTCATAGAAGAGTATAAAATTGGAATGGAGTCAAATGTTAGTCGAAGGTATAGTTCTAGAGTACTCTTTGGAATTTGTGACGTACGTCACTTGGCCAATTCTAGGTTATATAATTCAATCATTGAAACTTCAAGTATTGCAAAAGAAAATGCTCATAAAATATAGTCGCTCTACAACTACATGGCTCCTCAAATACTATACAACAAATTAAAATATTGCAAAACTGTACTTTTCAAAATTAAAATGTCTTTGAATCATCGATATTGTAGAATACAAATTTAAAGCAACTCTATTTCTTCAAAAGTAGCTACCTATTTACAGTAAACAGAGCAAGATGCACTATTGAAAACCGTTTATTTTCTCTGTACGCAGAAAAATTACATTCCATTCGGAACAACTTGGCTCCTAGAATACTTTGCAACAAATTAAAATATTTGCAACTTTACTTTGAAATTAAATGTCTTTGAATCATTCATCTTCCTTTAGAGAATGCAACTTTTCAAATGTAAGGAGTCTTGTACCTGGAGTGTTCTTACCACTACAGTAATAACAATACCTTAGTTTTTATTTTGTTGAATGATTCCTTGTTCTCTTAATTAATAACTATTGTTCCCTGTTATTTACTCATTTTGGTTCTTGGAATGTTGTTGATATAATAATTAAATCAATAATTTTCTATGTACCTAAAGCGATAGTACAGTGGCTCACTAAATTAATAAACATAAAACACGGTCGTACATACAGGTCCGGAAACTCTATGGTTGACATGAGTCGCTTACGCGTCGTCAAACTCGTAGTCCCTCGCTCAGTCACCAGCTGGCGCTTGGATCACGACGTGGTAAAACGATTTTGAAAACGCAGATATGCCTTGTATTTACAAGTCAACTGACAATTTTCAGAAAATACTCCTACGTGGCGTCTTTTGGTACTACGCGAAAGCCATAAAACAATAGATCAGATGTAAAGAATATTAAATTAAAAGTCACAGATAAAATAGCAACATATGTGAAACATTACATAACTGAAATGGACAATGATATACGCAACTATACTACTAATATTGTTATTAATTTATATAAATTCGATAGGGAGCCTCCCGATTGATGCAAAACTGATAAACTATGCTGACGACACAGTTATTATATTCAGTGATAGATATTCACATTCACTCATGAATGAAGCTACATGTGGTCTTAGTACTGTGAATTGCTGGTTACAATCAAACAAACTCACCCTTAATTCAAATAAAACTAAATTCATAAGTTTCTCAATCACGAACGTTAGTGAATGCAATAACGTAAACAAACTATACATCCATACGAACTGTGAATGTGAAAATTACATACAAGCTGCAGACCACATTAAATATCTTGGTATAATCATTGACAAAAATCTTAGGTGGAATATTCAAGTAGAACATTTAGCAAGCAAAGTAAGAAAACTAATTTCTAAATTTTACCAAATAAGAGAATACATGCGTATGCTTAAAAATATATACAAAGCTCTGGTGGAATCTTTATTGAAATATGGCATCGAAGCGTGGAGGGTCTATATAAAAATGCAATGGAACATCTTAATGTTGTACAAAATTACGTCTTAAAAATAATATTAAACAAATGTAAAAGATTTTCTACGGATATTTTATACAAACAATTGAATGTGCTAAAAGTAACAACCCTTTACATATATCAATGTCTAATCTACATGCATCTAAAAGTGGAAACTAAGTGCATAGATCATGCCTATCACACAAGAGCAGCTTACAATGAAGAAATCAAAATTAATAAATTCGCCAAAAGAAAATGTCAAAATAGTATTTCCTTCAACGGATCAAAAGTCTATAAAAAACTTCCGTTAGCATTGAGATCAATTAATAATGATGTTAAAAGATTCAAATATGAAGTCTATACTTATCTCATTGATAACGCCCACATATTTGTGAGTTGTCTCAGCGTTTCTTAATTATTGTTATATTGCTCACTCGAAATATCAATTATATTTATTATCTGACTAATAAATCGTAATATATAATATTCAATTATCTACTGTACTGTTGTAATAAATTATACGGCACAATACAAACCTCTTGGCGTTTAGGTGTCTATTTTCCTGTATTCACGTGATACCAGTTTTAGTTTCAATAAACATATTCTTAGGTATTCTTATTCTTATACTCCTCTCTTTTCTGAAGTTACATATAGCCTACTATTTAAGTAATCGATGGAGAATACCTCACCCTCTCCTGGTTGTGATATATTATTTGGAAACGTTTGCAACTCTTATCAACTTTTTCAAAAGTGAAAGGTGTCTTTGAATCATTCAACTTCATACAAAGAAAATAGAAATTTAATTAATCATTTGAATGAAGGGTAACTCTATTTCTTTAAAAAGTACCTACCTATATAATACTTAAATCAATGATTTTCTCATCTCATATGGAGTAACATACATTACTATTCAAGTAATCGAAGAAAATTACCCCACCCCCTTTTGGTTGTGACTTATTGTTTGGAAAAGTTTCCCAGTAAAGAAAGAACCTAAATAGAACCAGTATGTAGGAAGGTTTTTACTTCTCATAACGTAATTCGATATAACATTCAAATATAAATAAGAAATAATCAACCTTATCCCGTAAAAGAACTGTTAAAAGTACAGAGGAGCTTCCAACTCTGATGGTGCATGCTGCTAGTCGAAAGGTCCTCAGTATTTTAATAGTATTCTTAGTGGATAAGGGTGATTATTCACAGTGTTATAGTTTATACACAATGTGAACTCTTTTATGGGTTATTGGATTTTCATATGTCTTGAACCCACCTTGAAATCAAACAATGTTATTTGCAAATTTGTAACTATACCCCCTATTTTCTGTGGTATCAAGCAAATAGCTACACTTCAAATAATCGAGGGAGAACCTGCACCCCTTCTTGGTTAAATATAAGAATAGAATAAGAATAATTTTTATTTTACCTTATTGTAAGATACAATAAATTTACAATAAGAGAAATAATTGCATTAAGTATAGTAGTTTATGTGACATTTGTAAAATAAAAGAAACATTGGAATCCCATGTAAATTCTCATTGGATTTTGTTTTATGGGAATAGAGTTGTAAAAAGTTAGGATAAGTACCATTAATTAGTATTTAGCAATATAACAACCAGATATAAACAAAACGTATACCTATACATACA
Source organism: Endomychus coccineus (assembly GCA_958510875.1). Lineage (NCBI taxonomy): Eukaryota > Metazoa > Arthropoda > Insecta > Coleoptera > Endomychidae > Endomychus > Endomychus coccineus. The sequence goes on along the minus strand of OY294067.1, from coordinate 256,052,785 downwards.
TAAATACATAGATAATTAAATAAGTAGGTAAATAAGTAGACCAATTATTGAGGATCAGAACAAAAATTCAAAAAGCGTATGAGAAATTAAAAAAAAAAATTAAGTGAGGGAATGAGTGGTTTATTAGTGATTTGAAGTAAAAATTTAGGGAACTTATAAACAGAGTTTAACATATATGTTATGATTAAGTAAAAGAGTCTAGCACCAATAACAATAATAATTGGATTCTAGCAAAACTATTAAGCAGAATTAATATAATGTAAAACGGTATTTATCTAAATGAAATCCTTTCTGTAAGATATGTTTTTTTATTTTATTTTTAAAGGCCTTAGTAGGTCCGTTGACATTTTTTAACTCTGCTGGTGGTTGATTCCAAAGTCTTGGACCTAAATATGTAAATGTACTTTGCATTATCGTTTTATGACATCTTGGGGTTTGTATGTTAATGGATGTGGTAGATCTAGTATCATAATTGACGTTCAATGGTATTTTCAATGCTTCATTATTTTTAAGATGTAATAAAATTTGTTTAGCGTACAGTTGCTTAATGTCGAGCACATATGAAATTCTGAACAGCTCCTCAGTTGAAACCATTCTAATTTTATTGTAGATTATTTTTAATATCTTTTTTTGCATTTTCTTTAATTTATCATGTAATACTTTCCCCATTGCTCCCCAAGCAATTATGCCCTAGCTAAGAATGTTCTCGACAAAAGAGTGATACAGAATTTTTAGTTGCTGCACACTAAGTATGTTCTTTAAATGACACATTCTGTAAACAATGCCTCTTAATTTTTTTATCATTTCTTGGGCATGGATTTCTCAAACATATCGGTAGTAGAACCATTGTAAAAACCAATTCCCAGTATTAAAACTGTACGATCTACCCTTTTTGTTATAAATACAAAGATACAGAATTTATTCCTATTAGTAACTTGCAAAATGCAATTGTGTTTTGTTTGTACATCTCTCAATCAAGTTTGAACATCTCTATTTTGAATGCTACATAGTCTCAGAGGGAGTTATGTTATACAAAATCTACTACCCGTTGGGGAAGCAAACAGCTTCGAATCTGATGTATGCCAGGAATAATGAAGTGAAAGGAAGCATTTCATTATTAAGTTTTCCCCTTACCTTGATTCTTGTTACATATGCATAAGCAAAGTTCAATTTGAAGTATTGAAACTGTACGATTCATCCTTTGGATGCCTTCGTCTCTTAATGTATCAAAATATCCATAAAATGATGTATACTTTGTTGAAAGTATACCTTGTGGTAGCAAATTAATTGTTCAACACTTTCATAATCATTTTCATGCATATAACATCCATACAATTGGTTATGGTGAAATTTTTCCACCAACTGTCATATGTACCTATGAAATGAGTGAATTGAACATTAAGAATTCCTTCCTTTCCAAAAACATATGAAACACTCTTGTATACATCTTTTCCTTTTCTTATTCCATATAATTTATCCATATTTGGCATTGAATTCTTGAAAGATGCTATTATATGTATCTATCATAACGTTGTATCTACGTTGAAAATGTGAACTGACAATTTAGATCCTAAAACATAATACACCATACACATGTATATGAAAATATCTTTATTGTATCTATAGTGACATTACTCGAGTACTTTGAAAGGCTTGTACTATGAATTTGAAGTAATTCTGAGTGAATCCAATGATCGTGCTGCTACTGGAAGATGCTACGCTTACTGTAGAATATGACACTTATCTTGTTATGTACCTTAGTAAATCAGTTGTACTAATATCGTAGATGATGTACATACCTTTCTTAATCGTTTTGTTATTCTTTCAAAATCCCTATGTACTTTAGTTTGTTGCAAGAATATGTATGTAGGCACCATAATTGATATTCTCAATTTATCTATTTCTAAAATCAAATATGGAAAGTCTTATTGTTACACATTGTTCAGACATACCTCTAGAACGTTTTTTAATAGATGGGGCCCCACGTTCATATCTTATTTATGTAGTTTTGTTGACTTTTAGTTAGAGACATGTTGTTTACTACATATAACTCCCAGACTATGAATAAGGTTAGATTTTTGTGAAATAAGACCATAGATTTGTTGCATAGCTTATTGAAAAGATTCTACAGTCGATATATATGCTATTTCGTGCCCCAAAGCTTCCAAGGATGTAGAAATGTACTTGTACCCCTAGGAAGTATACCTTCGTCCATGGACCATTTAGAGAGTTTCTGAGCGGTATATAGCTATTTAAGATCTCTTGGTATTATTTCTACATCGTTTCATTATACATACACCTCCGAAATCAGTTATCTTCGCGAGTTATCACTTAATCCTTACATAGGTTACCGTCAAACAACGTCAAATCTTTATGATTTATTTTAAGCTACTTAGCGGCATTTTTGGGCTAGTCTCGGACTATAGTTTGGTTCGATTTTAACATTATCGATGACGATCTTTCGAATGGTGAATTTTAATTGAAGGTAGAGGCCCTAGTTTTCGATTTTGGAAAATTTCCGAGAAAATCTTGCAATATGGACGACAAAAATTGGTATTATATCGATTTGAATAAAAATATCCCCAACTCTTGTGTCAGATTAATTAATTTGACGTTTCTAAGAATGCCAAATTTCGCAATTTTATACGAAAGTTTAAACACTCAGATATCTTTAGCGCTTGAGGCTCCGGGATTTTCACTTGGCCTATCGAAATTAGAAGGTTCGAATTGTATAAAACCACAATTGCATGAAGGCCAGATGTCCTATGTAATTAGTTACGAACGGAAACATTTTGACAAATGCCTCGAGGAGATCGCTACGCTTCAGTTAGAGTTTATACATTTTACCTCGGTCTTGTTAATTTGAGGCCGTTTCTTGTCCCGTGCGAGCGGCGCCAGTTGTAATAAAGTCTTTTCTGCTATGGGCCGCTAGCTTTTACCCGCTTCGCGTATATTTTAGTAGCTAGAAAATTCCCTTTGGTGCTTCGCACGTCAGACGTGCATAGCTGAGACTTGAGAGTACTCGTTTCTATTTTAATTAAATTTTCCTATTTAAACGATATTTTGGGACCTGACAATGTGCCTATGCAACGGCCCCGATGAAAATCTCACGACATGGAGCGAAAACGGAACGCGAAAAGTTGTCGTACAGCCGTATTAGGTACAGAAAGTTTTCACTTTTCTAACTCGCCAGCTACGCGCTCCTCACGTGAACGTCATTCGATTTACGGAAAATTAACTATTTCAAAACAGTTTTCGACCCGGTTCGGGGCTATCGCGACCTTTTAAAAGGTTCAAAGTTAACGTTTCAATAATTTTTCGAGCTCGCTGCGCTCGCTTCATTTAGCTTGTCGTGTCCAAAGTTGACCGTCGATAAGGTCGAAAATCGCATATTCCTAGTGACTTTTCTAGTAACTTGCGTACCAACTTAAACCGGCCAGTATTATAGTTGACTAGTTGATTTTACGGGCTACGCCCCGCTGTGCTACGCCCCGCTAAGTTACGCCCCGCTGTTGACAGTTTTTTATGTGCAACGCCTTTTCGAGGGTTAAGTCGGATAGTGCGTGGTAACCTTTATGTGTGGTGTATGGGAACCTTTAGGTTGTCACTTGGACAAACGTCAACTTGACAGTTGTAGGTTACATAGATAAAATGCAAGGAACAACTGAGTAAATGGAAGTAATTCATTATTGAATTTTAATCCTACTATACCTCTTTCTTTTATGGAGTAACAACATTACTATTCATGTAATCGAAGGAGATGACCCCACCCCCTGTTGGATGTGACTTATCATTTGGAAAAGTTTCCCAGTAAAAAAGTACCTAAATAGAACCAGTATGTAGGAGGGTATTCCTTCTTATAATGTTAATTAATAAATATTGTGCCAATTTGAAATTATGTATTTTCTCAACATGCTACCTACAATTGACTTCTATTTGTTCATAGCTCAAACAGCTATTCACACTATTTTCAATCCAAATTACATTCTCTGAGGAATGAGAAGAAGCTATTTTATAAAAAAATCTATAAGCCGTTGAAGAAACCTGAGCATTTTGTCTATCTGAAGCAGAATGACATTCTCTTTTGAGCTACCTCAAGGATACACCTTCTTAGTATACCATTCGAAAAGATTTCTCAAACATATCGGTAGTAGAACCATTGTAAAAACCAATTCCCAGTCTTAAAACTGTTCGATTTACCCTTTTTGTTATAAATACAAAGATACAGAATTTATTCCTATTAGTAACTTGCAAAATGCAATTGTGTTTCGTTTGTACCTACAGGTCTCAAGCAAGTTTGTACATAAATATTTTTATTGCTAGATAGTCTCAGAGAAAGTTATGCCCGAATCTGATATACTTATGCCAGGAATAATGAAGAAAAAGGGTGCATTTCATTATTAAGTTTTCCTCCTACCTTTATTCTTTTCATATATACATTTGCAAAGCTCAATTTAAAGTATCGAAACTGTACCATCTATCCTTTGAATGTATTTCCGTCATATCTCTCAATATTGTATAACATCCATAAAGTGATGTATACTTTGTTGAAACTATACCTTGTGGTAGCAGATTAATTGTTTAACACTTTTATAATCATTTTCATGCATGTAACATCAGTTTTGGTGAAATTTTTCCTCCAACTGACATATGTATAAAATGATACATCATGTAAATTGAACATTAAGAATGCTTTCCTTTCCAATAACATATGAAATACTCTTGTATACATCTTTTCCTTCCTTTATTTCATATGATTTAGGCCTAATTAGCATCCGATTCCTAAAAGATGCTATTATATCATAACCTTGGATCTACGTTGAAAATGTGAAATGTCAATTTAGATCCTGAAACATAATAAACCATACACATATATGAAAATGTCTTTATTGTAACTAAAATAACATTATTTGAATACTTTGAAAGGCTTGTACTATGAATTTGAACTAATTATGAGTGAATCCAATGTTCGTGGTGCTACATAACTCTGGACGATGCCACGTGTATAGTAGAATATGACAGATATCTTGTTATTTTCCTCGAAAATTTATTGTACCCTTCTCGTAGATGATGTAGATACCTTTCCAAATCGTTTTTGTGTTTCTTTCAATCCTTATGAACTTTAATTTGTTCAAGAATATGTGTGTAGGTTAAACGTTGATAAATGATTTGTATCTTCATATCTAAAATCAAATATGTTAGCGCTATTGTTAAACATTGCTTAGACTTACCTTTAGAGAGTTTTTTGATAGATGAGGACCCCGATTTATATCATATTCAAGTACTTTTGAACGGAAACATGATGTTTACGATATACATCTGACAGTTGGTTAATATGTTGAGACATCGAAGTGTGAGACCATAGAGGTCTGTTCGTGCTCATTTTAATGGAATTCACGTCCGTAGATCTGATTTCAGTGGGCCCCAGTAGTCTATAGATGTAGAAATGTACTTGTAGCGCTAGGAAGGATATCTTCGTCCATGGACCATTTTGGACACTTATACGCCGTATACAGCTTTTATTATTGCTTATACTTCATTTCATCATACAAACACCCCCGAAATTGATCATTTTCGTAAATTATCATCTAGATTGTCGTCAAACGACGTCGAATCTTTACGATTTATTTTAAGGTACTTAGCGGCATTTTTAGGGGTGCCAAAAACAACCATCAAAGTTCACCCGGAGTAAATCGATGACGATCTTTCCGATGGTGAATTTTAATTGAACGTAGAGGCTTTACTTTTCGATAAAAAAATTCCTCCAAGATAATTTTAAATATGGCCGACAAAAATTGGTACCGAATGGATTTGAATAAAAATATCCCCAAATTTTGCGTCAAATTAATTAATTTGAAGTTTCTGAAATTGCGAAATTTCGCAATTTAATACGAACGTGGAAACACACACATGTCTTTGGCGCGTGAGGCTCCGGGATTTTCACTTGGCCTATCGAAATTAGAAGGTTCGAATTGTATAAAAACACAATTGCATGAAGGCCAGATGTCCTACGTAATTAGTTACGAACGGAAACATTTTGACAAATGCCTCGAGGAGATCGCTACGCTTCAGTTAGAGTTTATACATTTTACCTTGGTCTTGTTAATTTGGGGCCGTTTCTTGCCCCGTGCGAGCGGCGCCAGTTGTAATAAAGTCTTTTTTGCTATGGGCCGCTAGCTTTTACCCGCTTCGCGTATATTTTAGTAGCTAGAAAATTCCCTTTGGTGCTTCGCACGTCAGACGTGCATAGCTGAGACTTGACACTACCCGTTTCTATTTTAATTAAATTTTCCTATTCAAACGACATTTTGGGGCCCGAAAATGTGCCTAAGCAACGGCCCCGATGGAAATCTAACGACATGGAGCGAAAACGGAACGCGGAAAGTTGTCGTACAGCCGTATTAGGTACAGAAAGTTTTCACTTTTCTAACTCGCCAGCTACGCGCTCCTCACGTGAACGTCATTCGATTTACGGAAAATTAACTATTTCAAAAGAGTTTTCGACCCGGTTCGGGGCTATCACGACCTTTTAAAAGGTTCAAAGTTTACATTTCGATCATATCACAGGCTCGCTCTGCTCGCCTCGTTTAGCTTGTCCGGTCCAAAGTTGACGGTGAAAATCGCATATTCCTAGTTAGATTTTTAGTAACTTCAACACCAACCTAATAAGCCGCTTATTCTAATACCGACTAGTTGATTTTACGGGCTACGCCCCGCTGTTGACAGTTTTTTCATGTGCAACGCCTTTTCGAGGGTTTAGTCGGATAGTGCGTGGTAACCTTTTGGTGAGGTGTATGGGCACCTTTAGGTTGTCACTGTGACAGACGTCACTGTGGCAGTTGTAGGTTATATAGAGATGGGTACGCGTTTATAGAAACTTTTACTATTAGCACGTGTCACAAGTTATTCTATGGTTTGGATCGTATGTCACTTTGACATTCATAGGTTAGATAGATTGAGAGTGGTAGATATTCATAGAAGAGTATAAAATTGGAATGGAGTCAAATGTTAGTCGAAGGTATAGTTCTAGAGTACTCTTTGGAATTTGTGACGTACGTCACTTGGCCAATTCTAGGTTATATAATTCAATCATTGAAACTTCAAGTATTGCAAAAGAAAATGCTCATAAAATATAGTCGCTCTACAACTACATGGCTCCTCAAATACTATACAACAAATTAAAATATTGCAAAACTGTACTTTTCAAAATTAAAATGTCTTTGAATCATCGATATTGTAGAATACAAATTTAAAGCAACTCTATTTCTTCAAAAGTAGCTACCTATTTACAGTAAACAGAGCAAGATGCACTATTGAAAACCGTTTATTTTCTCTGTACGCAGAAAAATTACATTCCATTCGGAACAACTTGGCTCCTAGAATACTTTGCAACAAATTAAAATATTTGCAACTTTACTTTGAAATTAAATGTCTTTGAATCATTCATCTTCCTTTAGAGAATGCAACTTTTCAAATGTAAGGAGTCTTGTACCTGGAGTGTTCTTACCACTACAGTAATAACAATACCTTAGTTTTTATTTTGTTGAATGATTCCTTGTTCTCTTAATTAATAACTATTGTTCCCTGTTATTTACTCATTTTGGTTCTTGGAATGTTGTTGATATAATAATTAAATCAATAATTTTCTATGTACCTAAAGCGATAGTACAGTGGCTCACTAAATTAATAAACATAAAACACGGTCGTACATACAGGTCCGGAAACTCTATGGTTGACATGAGTCGCTTACGCGTCGTCAAACTCGTAGTCCCTCGCTCAGTCACCAGCTGGCGCTTGGATCACGACGTGGTAAAACGATTTTGAAAACGCAGATATGCCTTGTATTTACAAGTCAACTGACAATTTTCAGAAAATACTCCTACGTGGCGTCTTTTGGTACTACGCGAAAGCCATAAAACAATAGATCAGATGTAAAGAATATTAAATTAAAAGTCACAGATAAAATAGCAACATATGTGAAACATTACATAACTGAAATGGACAATGATATACGCAACTATACTACTAATATTGTTATTAATTTATATAAATTCGATAGGGAGCCTCCCGATTGATGCAAAACTGATAAACTATGCTGACGACACAGTTATTATATTCAGTGATAGATATTCACATTCACTCATGAATGAAGCTACATGTGGTCTTAGTACTGTGAATTGCTGGTTACAATCAAACAAACTCACCCTTAATTCAAATAAAACTAAATTCATAAGTTTCTCAATCACGAACGTTAGTGAATGCAATAACGTAAACAAACTATACATCCATACGAACTGTGAATGTGAAAATTACATACAAGCTGCAGACCACATTAAATATCTTGGTATAATCATTGACAAAAATCTTAGGTGGAATATTCAAGTAGAACATTTAGCAAGCAAAGTAAGAAAACTAATTTCTAAATTTTACCAAATAAGAGAATACATGCGTATGCTTAAAAATATATACAAAGCTCTGGTGGAATCTTTATTGAAATATGGCATCGAAGCGTGGAGGGTCTATATAAAAATGCAATGGAACATCTTAATGTTGTACAAAATTACGTCTTAAAAATAATATTAAACAAATGTAAAAGATTTTCTACGGATATTTTATACAAACAATTGAATGTGCTAAAAGTAACAACCCTTTACATATATCAATGTCTAATCTACATGCATCTAAAAGTGGAAACTAAGTGCATAGATCATGCCTATCACACAAGAGCAGCTTACAATGAAGAAATCAAAATTAATAAATTCGCCAAAAGAAAATGTCAAAATAGTATTTCCTTCAACGGATCAAAAGTCTATAAAAAACTTCCGTTAGCATTGAGATCAATTAATAATGATGTTAAAAGATTCAAATATGAAGTCTATACTTATCTCATTGATAACGCCCACATATTTGTGAGTTGTCTCAGCGTTTCTTAATTATTGTTATATTGCTCACTCGAAATATCAATTATATTTATTATCTGACTAATAAATCGTAATATATAATATTCAATTATCTACTGTACTGTTGTAATAAATTATACGGCACAATACAAACCTCTTGGCGTTTAGGTGTCTATTTTCCTGTATTCACGTGATACCAGTTTTAGTTTCAATAAACATATTCTTAGGTATTCTTATTCTTATACTCCTCTCTTTTCTGAAGTTACATATAGCCTACTATTTAAGTAATCGATGGAGAATACCTCACCCTCTCCTGGTTGTGATATATTATTTGGAAACGTTTGCAACTCTTATCAACTTTTTCAAAAGTGAAAGGTGTCTTTGAATCATTCAACTTCATACAAAGAAAATAGAAATTTAATTAATCATTTGAATGAAGGGTAACTCTATTTCTTTAAAAAGTACCTACCTATATAATACTTAAATCAATGATTTTCTCATCTCATATGGAGTAACATACATTACTATTCAAGTAATCGAAGAAAATTACCCCACCCCCTTTTGGTTGTGACTTATTGTTTGGAAAAGTTTCCCAGTAAAGAAAGAACCTAAATAGAACCAGTATGTAGGAAGGTTTTTACTTCTCATAACGTAATTCGATATAACATTCAAATATAAATAAGAAATAATCAACCTTATCCCGTAAAAGAACTGTTAAAAGTACAGAGGAGCTTCCAACTCTGATGGTGCATGCTGCTAGTCGAAAGGTCCTCAGTATTTTAATAGTATTCTTAGTGGATAAGGGTGATTATTCACAGTGTTATAGTTTATACACAATGTGAACTCTTTTATGGGTTATTGGATTTTCATATGTCTTGAACCCACCTTGAAATCAAACAATGTTATTTGCAAATTTGTAACTATACCCCCTATTTTCTGTGGTATCAAGCAAATAGCTACACTTCAAATAATCGAGGGAGAACCTGCACCCCTTCTTGGTTAAATATAAGAATAGAATAAGAATAATTTTTATTTTACCTTATTGTAAGATACAATAAATTTACAATAAGAGAAATAATTGCATTAAGTATAGTAGTTTATGTGACATTTGTAAAATAAAAGAAACATTGGAATCCCATGTAAATTCTCATTGGATTTTGTTTTATGGGAATAGAGTTGTAAAAAGTTAGGATAAGTACCATTAATTAGTATTTAGCAATATAACAACCAGATATAAACAAAACGTATACCTATACATACATAAATACATAGATAATTAAATAAGTAGGTAAATAAGTAGACCAATTATTGAGGATCAGAACAAAAATTCAAAAAGCGTATGAGAAATTAAAAAAAAAAATTAAGTGAGGGAATGAGTGGTTTATTAGTGATTTGAAGTAAAAATTTAGGGAACTTATAAACAGAGTTTAACATATATGTTATGATTAAGTAAAAGAGTCTAGCACCAATAACAATAATAATTGGATTCTAGCAAAACTATTAAGCAGAATTAATATAATGTAAAACGGTATTTATCTAAATGAAATCCTTTCTGTAAGATATGTTTTTTTATTTTATTTTTAAAGGCCTTAGTAGGTCCGTTGACATTTTTTAACTCTGCTGGTGGTTGATTCCAAAGTCTTGGACCTAAATATGTAAATGTACTTTGCATTATCGTTTTATGACATCTTGGGGTTTGTATGTTAATGGATGTGGTAGATCTAGTATCATAATTGACGTTCAATGGTATTTTCAATGCTTCATTATTTTTAAGATGTAATAAAATTTGTTTAGCGTACAGTTGCTTAATGTCGAGCACATATGAAATTCTGAACAGCTCCTCAGTTGAAACCATTCTAATTTTATTGTAGATTATTTTTAATATCTTTTTTTGCATTTTCTTTAATTTATCATGTAATACTTTCCCCATTGCTCCCCAAGCAATTATGCCCTAGCTAAGAATGTTCTCGACAAAAGAGTGATACAGAATTTTTAGTTGCTGCACACTAAGTATGTTCTTTAAATGACACATTCTGTAAACAATGCCTCTTAATTTTTTTATCATTTCTTGGGCATGGATTTCTCAAACATATCGGTAGTAGAACCATTGTAAAAACCAATTCCCAGTATTAAAACTGTACGATCTACCCTTTTTGTTATAAATACAAAGATACAGAATTTATTCCTATTAGTAACTTGCAAAATGCAATTGTGTTTTGTTTGTACATCTCTCAATCAAGTTTGAACATCTCTATTTTGAATGCTACATAGTCTCAGAGGGAGTTATGTTATACAAAATCTACTACCCGTTGGGGAAGCAAACAGCTTCGAATCTGATGTATGCCAGGAATAATGAAGTGAAAGGAAGCATTTCATTATTAAGTTTTCCCCTTACCTTGATTCTTGTTACATATGCATAAGCAAAGTTCAATTTGAAGTATTGAAACTGTACGATTCATCCTTTGGATGCCTTCGTCTCTTAATGTATCAAAATATCCATAAAATGATGTATACTTTGTTGAAAGTATACCTTGTGGTAGCAAATTAATTGTTCAACACTTTCATAATCATTTTCATGCATATAACATCCATACAATTGGTTATGGTGAAATTTTTCCACCAACTGTCATATGTACCTATGAAATGAGTGAATTGAACATTAAGAATTCCTTCCTTTCCAAAAACATATGAAACACTCTTGTATACATCTTTTCCTTTTCTTATTCCATATAATTTATCCATATTTGGCATTGAATTCTTGAAAGATGCTATTATATGTATCTATCATAACGTTGTATCTACGTTGAAAATGTGAACTGACAATTTAGATCCTAAAACATAATACACCATACACATGTATATGAAAATATCTTTATTGTATCTATAGTGACATTACTCGAGTACTTTGAAAGGCTTGTACTATGAATTTGAAGTAATTCTGAGTGAATCCAATGATCGTGCTGCTACTGGAAGATGCTACGCTTACTGTAGAATATGACACTTATCTTGTTATGTACCTTAGTAAATCAGTTGTACTAATATCGTAGATGATGTACATACCTTTCTTAATCGTTTTGTTATTCTTTCAAAATCCCTATGTACTTTAGTTTGTTGCAAGAATATGTATGTAGGCACCATAATTGATATTCTCAATTTATCTATTTCTAAAATCAAATATGGAAAGTCTTATTGTTACACATTGTTCAGACATACCTCTAGAACGTTTTTTAATAGATGGGGCCCCACGTTCATATCTTATTTATGTAGTTTTGTTGACTTTTAGTTAGAGACATGTTGTTTACTACATATAACTCCCAGACTATGAATAAGGTTAGATTTTTGTGAAATAAGACCATAGATTTGTTGCATAGCTTATTGAAAAGATTCTACAGTCGATATATATGCTATTTCGTGCCCCAAAGCTTCCAAGGATGTAGAAATGTACTTGTACCCCTAGGAAGTATACCTTCGTCCATGGACCATTTAGAGAGTTTCTGAGCGGTATATAGCTATTTAAGATCTCTTGGTATTATTTCTACATCGTTTCATTATACATACACCTCCGAAATCAGTTCTCTTCGCGAGTTATCACTTAATCCTTACATAGGTTACCGTCAAACAACGTCAAATCTTTATGATTTATTTTAAGCTACTTAGCGGCATTTTTGGGCTAGTCTCGGACTATAGTTTGGTTCGATTTTAACATTATCGATGACGATCTTTCGAATGGTGAATTTTAATTGAAGGTAGAGGCCCTAGTTTTCGATTTTGGAAAATTTCCGAGAAAATCTTGCAATATGGACGACAAAAATTGGTATTATATCGATTTGAATAAAAATATCCCCAACTCTTGTGTCAGATTAATTAATTTGACGTTTCTAAGAATGCCAAATTTCGCAATTTTATACGAAAGTTTAAACACTCAGATATCTTTAGCGCTTGAGGCTCCGGGATTTTCACTTGGCCTATCGAAATTAGAAGGTTCGAATTGTATAAAACCACAATTGCATGAAGGCCAGATGTCCTATGTAATTAGTTACGAACGGAAACATTTTGACAAATGCCTCGAGGAGATCGCTACGCTTCAGTTAGAGTTTATACATTTTACCTCGGTCTTGTTAATTTGAGGCCGTTTCTTGTCCCGTGCGAGCGGCGCCAGTTGTAATAAAGTCTTTTCTGCTATGGGCCGCTAGCTTTTACCCGCTTCGCGTATATTTTAGTAGCTAGAAAATTCCCTTTGGTGCTTCGCACGTCAGACGTGCATAGCTGAGACTTGAGAGTACTCGTTTCTATTTTAATTAAATTTTCCTATTTAAACGATATTTTGGGACCTGACAATGTGCCTATGCAACGGCCCCGATGAAAATCTCACGACATGGAGCGAAAACGGAACGCGAAAAGTTGTCGTACAGCCGTATTAGGTACAGAAAGTTTTCACTTTTCTAACTCGCCAGCTACGCGCTCCTCACGTGAACGTCATTCGATTTACGGAAAATTAACTATTTCAAAACAGTTTTCGACCCGGTTCGGGGCTATCGCGACCTTTTAAAAGGTTCAAAGTTAACGTTTCAATAATTTTTCGAGCTCGCTGCGCTCGCTTCATTTAGCTTGTCGTGTCCAAAGTTGACCGTCGATAAGGTCGAAAATCGCATATTCCTAGTGACTTTTCTAGTAACTTGCGTACCAACTTAAACCGGCCAGTATTATAGTTGACTAGTTGATTTTACGGGCTACGCCCCGCTGAGCAAGGCCCGCTGACGTACAGTTGTTTTCATGTGCAACGCCTTTTCGAGGGTTTAGTCGGATAGTGCGTGGTAACCTTTATGTGAGGCGTATGGGCACCTTTAGGTTGTCACTTGGACAAACGTCAACTTGACAGTTGTAGGTTACATAGATAAAATGCAAGGAACAACTGAGTAAATGGGAGTATTTCGTTATTGAATTTTAATCCTACTATACCTCTTTCTTTTATGGAGTAACAACATTACTATTCAAGTAATCGAAGGAGATGACCCCACCCCCTTAACAAGAAACCACTGTTAAGTAATATTCTCATAATGTACAAACGCATATTGCTATGGTCTTAAAGCAACTGAAATTCGAAGCTATTTGTTTGTAATAACTCGACCCAGATGTAGATTTATGACGTACTTGAAAAGGTTTTAGACCTGCATTGGAATTTAGTTTACTTTAAGCGTTCTTCCTAAAATATACTTTTAACATTATAAAGACGTATGTAGGAATTTGCAAGAGTTTTAATTAATCAAGTTAGTATAAATCTGACTCAATCTCTGAATATCATTCCTATGATTTACAGAATTTGAATCCCTTTTTATGTGAATCATCTCCAGGATAGATCTTTTATAAAAATTGATTTCTTTAGTTAAAATATTAACATTTTTGTAATCAAATTGATGGTTATAATCAAAACAGTGCTTAGCAAGGGCGGTGGAATTTTCTAAGTTATTATTTCTTGTGCTATACTTATGGCCGTACATTCTTTTTGTAAATATTGTTTAGAGATTCCAGTATAAGTTCCATCACAATCTAAACAATTAAATTTATATACTGTGTGGGTTTGTTTATCTTTAGGTATTACAGGTTTTAGATTTGAGAAATATTTCCCAACACAGTTAGTAGGTTTATGCGCAACATTTATATCGTACTTTTTCAAACATTTCTTAATTTTTTCTGAGGTCTCCGGAATGTATGGTAAAGTTATATAATTGTCTGTATTACCTGTTATGTTATTTTTATAAGAAGAACCATTATAGATTTTGTTTATGTGCTAATTAGTTTTAGTTAACCCCCTTTTTAACAAAATAAGTCTTCTGATGATGGTCGTGAGACCGAAACCTACGTAAAGACGAACATTTATAACAGAGTGTTAATGTGACCTAATTCCCGAGAATTTTTTATATAATTCATACTGGGTCAAGAATCTTATTATATTATTAAATATCTTGGTATAATCATTGACAAAAATCTTAGGTGGAATATTCAAGTAGAACATTTAGCAAGCAAAGTAAGAAAACTAATTTATGCTTAAAAATATATACAAAGCTCTGGTGGAATCTTTATTGAAATATGGCATCGAAGCGTGGGGGGTCTATATAAAAATGCAATGGAACCTCTTAATGTTGTACAAAATTACGTCTTAAAAATAATATTAAACAAATCAAAAAGATTTTCTACGGATATTTTATACAAACAAATGAATGTGCTAAAAGTTAGAACACTTTACATATATCAATGTCTAATCTACATGCATCTAAAAGTGGAAACTAAGTGCATAGATCAAGCCTATCACACAAGAGCAGCTTACAATGAAGAAATCAAAATTAATAAATTCGCCAAAAGAAAATGTCAAAATAGTATTTCCTTCAACGGATCAAAAGTCTTTAACAAACTTCCGTTAGCATTGAGATCAATTAATAATGATGTTAAAAGATTCAAATATGAAGTCTATACTTATCTCATTGATAACGCCCACATATTTGTGAGTTGTCTCAGCGTTTCTTAATTATTGTTATATTGCTCACTCGAAATATCAATTATATTTATTATCTGACTAATAAATCGTAATATATAATATTCAATTATCTACTGTACTGTTGTAATAAATTATACGGCACAATACAAACCTCTTGGCGTTTAAGTGTCTATTTTCCTGTATTCACGTGATACCAGTTTTAGTTTCAATAAACATATTCTTAGGTATTCTTATTCTTATACTCCTCTCTTTTCTGAAGTTACATATAGCCTACTATTTAAGTAATCGATGGAGAATACCTCTGCCTCTCCTGGTTGTGATATATTATTTGGAAACGTTTGCAACTCTATCAACTTTTTCAAAAGTGAAAGGTGTCTTTGAATCATTCAACTTCATACAAAGAAAATAGAAATTTAATTAATCATTTGAATGAAGGGTAACTCTTATTTCTTCAAAAGTACCTACCTATATAATACTTGAATCAATGATTTTCTTATCTCATATTAGTAACATACATTACTATTTAAGTAATCGAAGAAGATGAGCCCACCCCCTTTTGGTTGTGACTTATTATTTGGAAAAGTTTCCCAGTAAAGAAAGAACCTAAATAGAACCAGTATGTAGGAAGGTTTTTACTTCTCATAACGTAATTCGATATAACATTCAAATATAAATAAGAAATAATCAACCTTATCCCGTAAAAGAACTGTTAAAAGTACAGAGGAGCTTCCAACTCTGATGGTGCATGCTGCTAGTCGAAAGGTCCTCAGTATTTTAATAGTATTCTTAGTGGATAAGGGTGATTATTCACAGTGTTATAGTTTATACACAATGTGAACTCTTTTATGGGTTATTGGATTTTCATATGTCTTGAACCCACCTTGAAATCAAACAATGTTATTTGCAAATTTGTAACTATACCCCCTATTTTCTGTGGTATCTAGCAAATAGCTACACTTCAAATAATCGAGGGAGAACCTCCACCCCTTCTTGGTTGAATATAAGAATAGAATAAGAATAAGAATAATTTTTATTTTACCTTATTGTAAGATACAATAAATTTACAATAAGAGAAATAATTGCATTAAGTATAGTAGTTTATGTGACATTTGTAAAATAAAAGAAAAATTGGAATCCCATGTAAATTCTCATTGGAATTTGTTTTATGGGAATAGAGTTGTAAAAAGTTAGGATAAGTACCATTAATTAGTATTTAGCAATATAACAACCAGATATAAATACATAGATAATTAAATAAGTAGGTAAATAAATAGACCAATTATTGAGGATCAGAACAAAAATTCAAAAAGCGTATGCGAAATTTTTTTAAAGAATTAAGTGAGGGAATGAGTGGTTTATTAGTGATTTGAAGTAAAAATTTAGGGAACTTATAAACAGAGTTTAACATATATGTTATGATTAAGTAAAAGAGTCTAGCACCAATAACAATAATAATTGGATTCTAGCAAAACTGTTAAGCAGAATTAATATAATGTAAAACGGTATTTATCTAAATGAAATTCTTGAAGTACTCTCTTCCTTTCTGTAAGATGTTTTTTTATTTTATTTTTAAAGGCCTTAGTAGGTCCGTTGACATTTTTTAACTCTGCTGGTGGTTGATTCCAAAGTCTTGGCCCTAAATATGTAAATGTACTTTGCATTATCGTTTTATGACATCTTGGGGTTTGTATGTTAATAGATGTGGTAGATCTAGTATTATAATTGACGTTCAATGGTATTTTCAATGCTTCATTATTTTTAAGATGTAATAAAATTTGTTTAGCGTACAGTTGCTTAATGTCGAGCACATATGAAATTCTGAACAGCTCATCAGTTGAAAACATTCTAGTTTTATTGTAGATTATTTTTAATATCTTTTTTTGCATTTTCTTTAATTTATCATGTAATACTTTGCCCATTGCTCCCCAAGCAATTATGCCCTAGCTAAGAATGTTCTCGACAAAAGAGTGATACAGAATTTTTAGTTGCTGCACACTAAGTATGTTCTTTAAATGACACATTCTGTAAACAATGCCTCTTAATTTTTTTATCATTTCTTGGGCATGGATTTCTCAAACATATCGGTAGTAGAACCATTGTAAAAACAAATTCCCAGTATTAAAACTGTACGATCTACCCTTTTTGTTATAAATACAAAGATACAGAATTTATTCCTATTAGTAACTTGCTAAATGCAATTGTGTTTTGTTTGTACATCTCTCAATCAAGTTTGAACATCTCTATTTTGGATGCTACATAGTCTCAGAGGGAGTTATGTTATACAAAATTTATTATTAAGTTTTCCCCTTACCTTGATTCTTGTTACATATGCATAAGCAAAGTTCAATTTGAAGTATTGAAACTGTACGATTCATCCTTTGGATGCCTTCGTCTCTTAATGTATCAAAATATCCATAAAATGATGTATACTTTGTTGAAAGTATACCTTGTGGTAGCAAATTAATTGTTCGACACTTTCATAATCATTTTCATGCATATAACATCCATACAATTGGTTATGGTGAAATTTTTCCACCAACTGTCATATGTACCTATGAAATGAGTGAATTGAACATTAAGAATTCCTTCCTTTCCAAAAACATATGAAACACTCTTGTATACATCTTTTCCTTTCCTTATTCCATATAATTTATCCATATTTAGCATTGAATTCTTGAAAGATGCTATTATATGTATCTATCATAACGTTGTATCTACGTTGAAAATGTAAAATGACAATTTAGATCCTAAAACATAATACACCATACACATGTATATGAAAATATCTTTATTGTATCTATAGTGACATTACTCGAGTACTTTGAAAGGCTTGTACTGTGAATTTGAAGTAATTCTGAGTGAATCCAATGATCGTGCTGCTACTGGAAGATGCTATGCTTACTGTAGAATATGACACATATCTTGTTATGTACCTTAGTAAATCAGTTGTACTAATATCGTAGATGATGTACATACCTTTCTTAATCGTTTTGTTATTCTTTCAAAATCCCTATGTACTTTAGTTTGTTGCAAGAATATGTATGTAGGCACCATAATTGATATTCTCAATTTATCTATTTCTAAAATAAAATATGGAAAGTCTTATTGTTACACATTGTTCAGACATACCTCTAGAACGTTTTTTAATAGATGGGGCCCCAAGTTCATATCTTATTTATGTAGTTTTGTTAACTTTTAGTTAGAGACATGTTGTTTACTACATATAACTCCCAGACTATGAATAAGGTTAGATTTTGGTGAAATATGACCATAGATTTGTTGCATAGCTTATTGAAAAGATTCTACAGTCGATATATATGCTATTTCGTGCCCCAAAGCTTCCAAGGATGTAGAAATGTACTTGTACCCCTAGGAAGAATATCTTCGTCCATGGACCATTTTGGACATTCATAGGCAGTATAGAAGTTGTATAATACTTTTCGCATTGCTTTCGCATCATTTCATTATAAATACACCTCCAAAATCAGTTCTCTTCGTGAGTTATCACTTAATCCTTACATAGGTTACCGTCAAAACACGTCAAATCTTTATGATTTATTTTAAGCTACTTAGCGGCATTTTTGGGTTACGTCTTGGAATTAGTTTGGTGCCACTTTAACATTATCGATGACGATCTTTCGAATGGTGAATTTTAATTGAACGTAGAGGCCCTAGTTTTTGATTTTGGAAAATTTCCGAGAAAATCTTGCAATATGGATGACAAAAATTGGTATTATATCGATTTGAATAAAAATATCCCCAACTCTTGTGTCAGATTAATTAATTTGACGTTTCTAAGAATGCCAAATTTCGCAATTTTATACGAAATTTTAAACACTCAGATGTCTTTAGCGCTTGAGGCTCCGGGATTTTCACTTGGCCTATCGAAATTAGAAGGATTAAATTATCTAAAAACACAATTGCATGAAGGCCAAACGTCCTATGTAATAAGCTACGAACGGAAACATTTTGACAAATGCCTCGAGGAGATCGCTACGCTTCAGTTAGAGTTTATACATTTTACCTTGGTCTTGTTAATTTGGGGCCGTTTCTTGCCCCGTGCGAGCGGCGCCAGTTGTAATAAAGTCTTTTTTGCTATGGGCCGCTAGCTTTTACCCGCTTCGCGTATATTTTAGTAGCTAGAAAATTCCCTTTGGTGCTTCGCACGTCAGACGTGCATAGCTGAGACTTGACACTACCCGTTTCTATTTTAATTAAATTTTCCTATTTAAACGATATTTTGGGACCTGACAATGTGCCTATGCAACGGCCCCGATGAAAATCTCACGACATGGAGCGAAAACGGAACGCGAAAAGTTGTCGTACAGCCGTATTAGGTACAGAAAGTTTTCACTTTTCTAACTCGCCAGCTACGCGCTCCTCACGTGAACGTCATTCGATTTACGGAAAATTAACTATTTCAAAACAGTTTTCGACCCGGTTCGGGGCTATCGCGACCTTTTAAAAGGTTCAAAGTTAACGTTTCAATCATTTTTCGAGCTCGCTGCGCTCGCTTCATTTAGCTTGTCGTGTCCAAAGTTGACCGTCGATAAGGTCGAAAATCGCATATTCCTAGTGACTTTTCTAGTAACTTGCGTACCAACTTAAACCGGCCAGTATTATAGTTGACTAGTTGATTTTACGGGCTACGCCCCGCTAAGATGCAGTTTTTTATACGCAACGCCTTTGTGAGGGTTTAGTCGGATGGTGCGTGGTAACCTTCATGTGAGGCGTATGGGCACCTTTAGGTTGTCACTGTGACAGACGTCGCTCTGGCAGTTGTAGGTTATATAGAGATGGGTACGCGTTTATAGAAACTTTTACTATTAGCACGTGTCACAAGTTATTCTATGGTTTGGATCGTATGTCACTTTGACATTTATTGGTTAGATAGATTGAGAGTGGTAGATATTCATAGAAGAGTATAAAATTGGAATGGAGTCAAATCTTAGTCGAAGGTATAGTTCAAGAGTACTTTCTTGAATTTGTGACGTACGTCACTTGGCCAATTCTAGGTTATATAATTCAATCATTGAAACTTCAAGTATTGCAAAAGAAAATGCTCATAAAATATAGTCGCTCTACAACTACATGGCTCCTCAAATACTATACAACAAATTAAAATATTGCAACTCCACTTTTTCAAAATTAAAATGTCTTTGAATCATTGATATTGTAAAATACAAATTCAATTAATTCATTGACGGAAGTACATTCTGCCTTCGTATTTTTTTTGCATAAGTTTTACCTATGTTAGCAAAGTGTTTATTGAAAGCATTTGAAATATCAATAGGAGTTTTTACAATCTCATCACTTTCAAGCTTCAATTCCTTGATTTCCGATTTATTTTTGATCTTTTTGTTCTCAACTTTATTAATTGTTTCCCATAATACTTTATTAGACCCTACGTTATCCATAATTTTGTATTTGAAATGAAGTTAGTTTTATGAATGAGGCCATTGAGTTTATTCCTGTATATTTTATAACAATTATTAATAGTCTCATTATTTGGATATTTTAGATATTGCTGGTAAGGCCAATTTCTAGTTTTTATAGACTTCAAAATGCCTGCTGTGATCCACTCTTTTCTTGTTATGTTTTTATTATAAATGATTTCAATATTAAGAGCCTTATAAACTGTGTCCCAATTTTCATCCTCCGATGATTTCCTTAATTTATCCTCGTCTATTTTTGTCAGTAATAAGTCATTTTTTACACTTTTAATATGATTTATATTTAATGCTAGTAAAGTGGAATAGTGATCTGTTATGGTTGTCTTTATGATAGCAGCAGTAAATTCTGTATGAAGTTTATTTTTCATATAAATATGATCAATACAAGATTTGCTTGTATTGCTTTCCCTCTTTTCTCAGACAATGTCCTATGCTGCTTTGTAATTGTACCCCCTAATTCTCAACATTCTAACAAATAGGTACACACAATTACCTCTCCTTGTATGAAAAAAAATTGTAATACCTACCTTATGAATATCAAGCTAATTAATTGTCAGCATTGCCATGCTAAATGCAATACAATTTTGTATGTTAATCTCTCAAGCTGCTTTTTCAATTATTTTTAATGCTATTTGCAGTATCTGTGAAGTTACTTTATAAAAAAAACATTAATCGTACCATAAAATTTCTTATGAATATTGTGCTAGTATTTTCTTAACATGCTACCTACAATTGACTTCTATTTGTAGATAGCTCAAGCAGCCTTTTACTTTATTTTCAGTCCAAATTACAGTCTCTGAGGAATGAGAAGAAGCTATTTTATAAAAAAATCTATTAGCCGTTGAGGAAGCCTAAGCATTTTGTCTGTCTGAAGCAGAATGACATTCTCTTTCGAGCTACCTTAAGGATACACTTTGTCAGTATGCCATTCGATAAGATTTCTCAAACATATCGGTAGCAGAACAATTGTAAAAACCAATTTACAGTATTAAAATTGTACGGTCTACCCTTTTTGTTATAAATACAAAGATACAGAATTTATTCCTATTAGTAACTTGCGAAATGCAATTGTGTTTTGTTTGTTCATCTCTCAATCAAGTTTATACGTCTCTATTTTTATTGCTAGATAGTCTCAGAGAAAGTTATGTTATAAAAAATCTACTACCCGTTGAGGAAGCATTTGATATACTTATGCCAGGAATAATGAAGAAAAAGGGTGCATTTCATTATTAAGTTTTCCTCCTACCTTTATTCTTTTCATATATACATTTGCAAAGCTCAATTTAAAGTATTGAAACTGTACAATCTATCATTTGTAAACTTTCCCGTCATCTCTCTTAATGTTGTATAACATCCATATAGTGATGTATACTTTGTTGAAAGTATACCTTGTGGTAGCAGATTAATTGTTTAACACTTTTATAATCATTTTCATGCATGTAACATCTGTTTTGGTGAAATTTTTCCACCAACTGACATATGTATAAAATGATACATCATGTAAATTGAACATTAAGAATGCTTTCCTTTCCAATAACATATGAAATACTCTTGTATACATCTTTTCCTTCCTTTATTTCATATGATTTAGGCCTAATTAGCATCCGATTCCTAAAAGATGCTATTATATCATAACCTTGGATCTACGTTGAAAATGTGAAATGTCAATTTAGATCCTGAAACATAATAAACCATACACATATATGAAAATGTCTTTATTGTAACTAAAATAACATTATTTGAATACTTTGAAAGGCTTGTACTATGAATTTGAACTAATTATGAGTGAATCCAATGTTCGTGGTGCTACATAACTCTGGACGATGCCACGTGTATAGTAGAATATGACAGATATCTTGTTATTTTCCTCGAAAATTTATTGTACCCTTCTCGTAGATGATGTAGATACCTTTCCAAATCGTTTTTGTGTTTCTTTCAATCCTTATGAACTTTAATTTGTTCAAGAATATGTGTGTAGGTTAAACGTTGATAAATGATTTGTATCTTCATATCTAAAATCAAATATGTTAGCGCTATTGTTAAACATTGCTTAGACTTACCTTTAGAGAGTTTTTTGATAGATGAGGACCCCGATTTATATCATATTCAAGTACTTTTGAACGGAAACATGATGTTTACGATATACATCTGACAGTTGGTTAATATGTTGAGACATCGAAGTGTGAGACCATAGAGGTCTGTTCGTGCTCATTTTAATGGAATTCACGTCCGTAGATCTGATTTCAGTGGGCCCCAGTAGTCTATAGATGTAGAAATGTACTTGTAGCGCTAGGAAGGATATCTTCGTCCATGGACCATTTTGGACGCTTATACGCCGTATACAGCTTTTATTATTGCTTATACTTCATTTCATCATACAAACACCCCCGAAATTGATCATTTTCGTAAATTATCATCTAGATTGTCGCCAAACGACGTCGAATCTTTACGATTTATTTTAAGGTACTTAGCGGCATTTTTAGGGGTGCCAAAAACAACCACCAAAGTTCACCCGGAGTAAATCGATGACGATCTTTCCGATGGTGAATTTTAATTGAACGTAGAGGCTTTACTTTTCGATAAAAAAATTCCTCCAAGATAATTTTAAATATGGCCGACAAAAATTGGTACCGAATGGATTTGAATAAAAATATCCCCAAATTTTGCGTCAAATTAATTAATTTGAAGTTTCTGAAATTGCGAAATTTCGCAATTTTATACGAACGTGGAAACACACACATGTCTTTGGCGCGTGAGGCTCCGGGATTTTCACTTGGCCTATCGAAATTAGAAGGTTCGAATTGTATAAAAACACAATTGCATGAAGGCCAGATGTCCTACGTAATTAGTTACGAACGGAAACATTTTGACAAATGCCTCGAGGAGATCGCTACGCTTCAGTCAGAGTTTATACATTTTACCTTGGTCTTGTTAATTTGGGGCCGTTTCTTGCCCCGTGCGAGCGGCGCCAGTTGTAATAAAGTCTTTTTTGCTATGGGCCGCTAGCTTTTACCCGCTTCGCGTATATTTTAGTAGCTAGAAAATTCCCTTTGGTGCTTCGCACGTCAGACGTGCATAGCTGAGACTTGACACTACCCGTTTCTATTTTAATTAAATTTTCCTATTCAAACGACATTTTGGGGCCCGAAAATGTGCCTAAGCAACGGCCCCGATGGAAATCTAACGACATGGAGCGAAAACGGCACGCGAAAAGTGGTCGTAAAACCGTATTAGGTACATAAAGTTTTCACTTTTCTAACTCGCCAGCTACGCGCTCCTCACGTGAACGTCATTCGATTTACGGAAAATTAACTATTTCAAAAGAGTTTTCGACCCGGTTCGGGGCTATCACAACCTTTTAAAAGGTTCAAAGTTTACATTTCGATCATATCACAGGCTCGCTCTGCTCGCCTCGTTTAGCTTGTCCGGTCCAAAGTTGACGGTGAAAATCGCATATTCCTAGTTTGATTTTTAGTAACTTGACTACCAACCTAATAAGCCGCTTATTCTAATACCGACTAGTTGATTTTACGGGCTACGCCCCGCTGTGCTTCGCCCCGCTAAGTTACGCCCCGCTGACGTACAGTTGTTTTCATGTGCAACGCCTTTTTGAGGGTTTAGTCGGATAGTGCGTGGTAACCTTTATGTGAGGTGTATGGGCACCTTTAGGTTGTCACTTGGACAAACGTCAACTTGACAGTTGTAGGTTACATAGATAAAATGCAAGGAACAACTGAGTAAATGGGAGTATTTCGTTATTGAATTTTAATCCTACTATACCTCTTTCTTTTATGGAGTAACAACATTACTATTCAAGTAATCGAAGGAGATGACCCCACCCCCTTTTGGATGTGACTTATCATTCGGAAAAGTTTCCCAGTAAAAAAGTACCTAAATAGAACCAGTATGTAGGAGGGTATTCCTTCTTATAATGTTAATTAATAAATATTGTGCCAATTTGAAATTATGTATTTTCTCAACATGCTACCTACAATTGACTTCTATTTGTACATAGCTAAAACGCTATTCACACTATTTTGAATTCAAATTAGTCTCTGAGGAATGAGAAGAAGCTATTTTATAAAAAAATCTATAAGCCGTTGAAGAAACCTGAGCATTTTGTCTGTCTGAAGCAGAATGACATTCTCTTTTGAGCTACCTCAAGGATACACCTTCTTAGTAGTATGCCATTCGAAAAGATTTCTCAAACATATCGGTAGTAGAACCATTGCAAAAACCAATTCCCAGTCTTAAAACTGTACGATTTACCCTTTTTGTTATAAATACAAAGATACAGAATTTATTCCTATTAGTAACTTGCAAAATGCAATTGTGTTTAGTTTGTACCTACAGGTCTCAAGCAAGTTTGTACATATCTATTTTTATTGCTAGATAGTCTCAGAGAAAGTTATGTTATAAAAAATCTACTACCCGTTGAGGAAGGATTTTTTCTCTTTTCAGCTCCGAATCTGATGTACTTATGCCAGGAATAATGAAGAAGAAGGGTGCATTTCATTATTAAGTTTTCCTCCTACCTTTATTCTTTTTATATATACATTTGCAAAGCTCAATTTGAAGTATTGAAACTGTACAATCTATCATTTGTAAACTTTCCCGTCATCTCTCTTAATGTTGTATAACATCCATAAAGTGATGTATACTTTGTTGAAACTATACCTTGTGGTAGCAGATTAATTGTTTAACACTTTTATAATCATTTTCATGCATGTAACATCAGTTTTGGTGAAATTTTTCCTCCAACTGACATATGTATAAAATGATACATCATGTAAATTGAACATTAAGAATGCTTTCCTTTCCAATAACATATGAAATACTCTTGTATACATCTTTTCCTTCCTTTATTTCATATGATTTAGGCCTAATTAGCATCCGATTCCTAAAAGATGCTATTATATCATAACCTTGGATCTACGTTGAAAATGTGAAATGTCAATTTAGATCCTGAAACATAATAAACCATACACATATATGAAAATGTCTTTATTGTAACTAAAATAACATTATTTGAATACTTTGAAAGGCTTGTACTATGAATTTGAACTAATTATAAGTGAATCCAATGTTCGTGGTGCTACATAACTCTGGACGATGCCACGTGTATAGTAGAATATGACAGATATCTTGTTATTTTCCTCGAAAATTTATTGTACCCTTCTCGTAGATGATGTAGATACCTTTCCAAATCGTTTTTGTGTTTATTTCAATCCTTATGAACTTTAATTTGTTCAAGAATATGTGTGTAGGTTAAACGTTGATAAATGATTTGTATCTTCATATCTAAAATCAAATATGTTAGCGCTATTGTTAAACATTGCTTAGACTTACCTTTAGAGAGTTTTTTGATAGATGAGGACCCCGATTTATATCATATTCAAGTACTTTTGAACGGAAACATGATGTTTACGATATACATCTGACAGTTGGTTAATATGTTGAGACATCGAAGTGTGAGACCATAGAGGTCTGTTCGTGCTCATTTTAATGGAATTCACGTCCGTAGATCTGATTTCAGTGGGCCCCAATAGTCTATAGATGTAGAAATGTACTTGTAGCCCTAGGAAGGATATCTTCGTCCATGGACCATTTTGGACACTTATACGCCGTATACAGCTTTTATTATTGCTTATACTTCATTTCATCATACAAACACCCCCGAAATTGATCATTTTCGTAAATTATCATCTAGATTGTCGTCAAACGACGTCGAATCTTTACGATTTATTTTAAGGTACTTAGCGGCATTTTTAGGGGTGCCAAAAACAACCACCAAAGTTCACCCGGAGTAAATCGATGACGATCTTTCCGATGGTGAATTTTAATTGAACGTAGAGTCTTTACTTTTCGATAAAAAAATTCCTCCAAGATAATTTTAAATATGGCCGACAAAAATTGGTACCGAATGGATTTGAATAAAAATATCCCCAAATTTTGCGTCAAATTAATTAATTTGAAGTTTCTGAAAGTACGAAATTTCGCAATTTTATACGAACGTGGAAACACACACAAGTCTTTAGCGCTTGAGGCTCCGGGATTTTCACTTGGCCTATCGAAATTAGAAGGTTCGAATTGTATAAAAACACAATTGCATGAAGGCCAGATGTCCTACGTAATTAGTTACGAACGGAAACATTTTGACAAATGCCTCGAGGAGATCGCTACGCTTCAGTTAGAGTTTATACATTTTACCTTGGTCTTGTTAATTTGGGGCCGTTTCTTGCCCCGTGCGAGCGGCGCCAGTTGTAATAAAGTCTTTTTTGCTATGGGCCGCTAGCTTTTACCCGCTTCGCGTATATTTTAGTAGCTAGAAAATTCCCTTTGGTGCTTCGCACGTCAGACGTGCATAGCTGAGACTTGACACTACCCGTTTCTATTTTAATTAAATTTTCCTATTCAAACGACATTTTGGGGCCCGAAAATGTGCCTAAGCAACGGCCCCGATGGAAATCTAACGACATGGAGCGAAAAGGGCACGCGAAAAGTGGTCGTAAAACCGTATTAGGTACCGAAAGTTTTCAGTTTTCTAACTGGCCAGCTACGCGCTCCTCACGTGAACGTCATTCGATTTACGGAAAATTAACTATTTCAAAAGAGTTTTCGACCCGGTTCGGGGCTATCACGACCTTTTAAAAGGTTCAAAGTTTACATTTCGATCATATTACAGGCTCGCTCTGCTCGCCTCATTTAGCTTGTCCGGTCCAAAGTTGACGGTGAAAATCGCATATTCCTAGTTACATTTTTAGTAACTTTGACACCAACCTAATAAGCCGCTTATTCTAATACCGACTAGTTGATTTTACGGGCTACGCCCCGCTGACCAAGGCCCGCTGACGTACAGTTGTTTTCATGTGCAACGCCTTTTCGAGGGTTTAGTCGGATAGTGCGTGGTAACCTTTATGTGAGGCGTATGGGCACCTTTAGGTTGTCACTTGGACAAACGTCAACTTGACAGTTGTAGGTTACATAGATAAAATGCAAGGAACAACTGAGTAAATGGGAGTATTTCGTTATTGAATTTTAATCCTACTATACCTCTTTCTTTTATGGAGTAACAACATTACTATTCAAGTAATCGAAGGAGATGACCCCACCCCCTTTTGGATGTGACTTATCATTTGGAAAAGTTTCCCAGTAAAAAAAGTACCTAAATAGAACCAGTATGTAGGAGGGTATTCCTTCTTATAATGTTAATTAATAAATATTGTGCCAATTTGAAATTATGTATTTTCTCAACATGCTACCTACAATTGACTTCTATTTTTTCATAGCTCAAACAGCTATTCATACTATTTTCAATCCAAATTACATTCTCTGAGGAATGAGAAGAAGCTATTTTATAAAAAAATCTATAAGCCGTTGAAGAAACCTGAGCGTTTTGTCTATCTGAAGCAGAATGACATTCTCTTTTGAAGTACCTTAAGGATACACCTTCTTAGTATACCATTCGAAAAGATTTCTCAAACATATCGGTAGTAGAACCATTGTAAAAACCAATTCCCAGTCTTAAAACTGTTCGATTTACCCTTTTTGTTATAAATACAAAGATACAGAATTTATTCCTATTAGTAACTTGCAAAATGCGATTGTGTTTCGTTTGTACCTACAGGTCTCAAGCAAGTTTGTACATATCTATTTTTATTGCTAGATAGTCTCAGAGAAAGTTATGTTATAAAAAATCTACTACCCATTGGAAGCATTTTTTCTATTTTCAGCTTTGAATCTGATATACTTATGCCAGGAATAATGAAGAAAAAGGGTGCATTTCATTATTAAGTTTTCCTCCTACCTTTATTCTTTTCATATATACATTTGCAAAGCTCAATTTAAAGTATCGAAACTGTACCATCTATCCTTTGAATGTATTTCCGTCATATCTCTCAATATTGTATAACATCCATAAAGTGATGTATACTTTGTTGAAACTATACCTTGTGGTAGCAGATTAATTGTTTAACACTTTTATAATCATTTTCATGCATGTAACATCAGTTTTGGTGAAATTTTTCCTCCAACTGACATATGTATAAAATGATACATCATGTAAATTGAACATTAAGAATGCTTTCCTTTCCAATAACATATGAAATACTCTTGTATACATCTTTTCATTCCTTTATTTCATATGATTTAGGCCTAATTAGCATCCGATTCCTAAAAGATGCTATTATATCATAACCTTGGATCTACGTTGAAAATGTGAAATGTCAATTTAGATCCTGAAACATAATAAACCATACACATATATGAAAATGTCTTTATTGTAACTAAAATAACATTATTTGAATACTTTGAAAGGCTTGTACTATGAATTTGAACTAATTATGAGTGAATCCAATGTTCGTGGTGCTACATAACTCTGGACGATGCCACGTGTATAGTAGAATATGACAGATATCTTGTTATTTTCCTCGAAAATTTATTGTACCCTTCTCGTAGATGATGTAGATACCTTTCCAAATCGTTTTTGTGTTTCTTTCAATCCTTATGAACTTTAATTTGTTCAAGAATATGTGTGTAGGTTAAACGTTGATAAATGATTTGTATCTTCATATCTAAAATCAAATATGTTAGCGCTATTGTTAAACATTGCTTAGACTTACCTTTAGAGAGTTTTTTGATAGATGAGGACCCCGATTTATATCATATTCAAGTACTTTTGAACGGAAACATGATGTTTACGATATACATCTGACAGTTGGTTAATATGTTGAGACATCGAAGTGTGAGACCATAGAGGTCTGTTCGGGCTCATTTTAATGGAATTCACGTCCGTAGATCTGATTTCAGTGGGCCCCAATAGTCTATAGATGTAGAAATGTACTCGTAGCCCTAGGAAGGATATCTTCGTCCATGGACCATTTTGGACACTTTTACGCCGTATACAGCTTTTATTATTGCTTATACTTCATTTCATCATACAAACACCCCCGAAATTGATCATTTTCGTAAATTATCATCTAGATTGTCGCCAAACGACGTCGAATCTTTACGATTTATTTTAAGGTACTTAGCGGCATTTTTAGGGGTGCCAAAAACAACCACCAAAGTTCACCCGGAGTAAATCGATGACGATCTTTCCGATGGTGAATTTTAATTGAACGTAGAGGCTTTACTTTTCGATAAAAAAATTCCTCCAAGATAATTTTAAATATGGCCGACAAAAATTGGTACCGAATGGATTTGAATAAAAATATCCCCAAATCTTGTGTCAAATTAATTAATTTGAAGTTTCTGAAATTGCGAAATTTCGCAATTTTATACGAACGTGGAAACACACACAACTCTTTAGCGCGTGAGGCTCCGGGATTTTCACTTGGTCTATCGAAATTAGAAGGTTCGAATTGTATAAAAACACAATTGCATGAAGGCCAGATGTCCTACGTAATTAGTTACGAACGGAAACATTTTGACAAATGCCTCGAGGAGCTCGCTACGTTTCAGTTAGAGTTTATACATTTTACCTCGGTCTTGTTAATTCGGGGCCGTTTCTTGTCCCGTGCGTGCGGCGCCAGTTGTAATAAAGTCTTTTCTGCTATGGGCCGCTAGCTTTTACCCGCTTCGCGTATATTTTAGTAGCTAGAAAATTCCCTTCGGTGCTTCGCACGTCAGACGTGCATAGCTGAGATCTGAGAGTACCTGTTTCTATTTGAATTGAATTTTCGTATTTAAAAGACATTTTGGGGCCCGAGACTATGCTATTAAGTTGACCCGGTTCATAATCTAACGACATGGATCGAAAACCGCACTCCAAATGTCCCCTTAAAGTCGTAGGAGGGAGCACTATTTTTGCACTTTTCTAACTCGCGTGCTACGCGCTTCTCGCGTGAACGTCATTCGATTTACGGAAAATTAACTATTTCAAAAGAGTTTTCGACCCGGTTCGGGGCTATCGCGACCTTTTAAAAGGTTCAAAGTTAACGTTTCAATCATTTTTCGAGCTCGCTGCGCTCGCTTCATTTAGCTTGTCGTGTTCAAAAATGTTCGTCGATTAGGTCGAAAATCGCATATTCCTAGTTACATTTTTAGTAACTTTGACACCAACCTAATAAGCCGCTTATTCTAATACCGACTAGTTGATTTTACGGGCTACGCCCCGCTGTGCTACGCCCCGCTAAGTTACGCCCCGCTGACGTACAGTTGTTTTCATGTGCAACGCCTTTTTGAGGGTTTAGTCGGATAGTGCGTGGTAACCTTTATGTGAGGTGTATGGGCACCTTTAGGTTGTCACTTGGACAAACGTCAACTTGACAGTTGTAGGTTACATAGATAAAATGCAAGGAACAACTGAGTAAATGGGAGTATTTCGTTATTGAATTTTAATCCTACCTAGATTCTTTCTATATACATATTCTGCAAAGCAAAGTATTGAAACTATACAATCTATACTTTGAATGCCATTTCATTATTTGTGCTAACGTTATAATATAACATCCTTATAGAAAACCGTTTATTTAACCAAAATTAACTATTTCAAAACAGTTTTCGAGCCGGTTTGTGGCTATCACCACCTTCTAAAAGGATCAAAGTTAACATTTCGACAATTTTCCAGGCTCGCTTCGCTCGCTTGTCGGGTCCATATTCCTAGTTTGATTTTTGGTAACTTGTGCACCAACTTAAACTGTCGCTCATTCTAGTTAGCTGATTTTACGGGCTACGTCCCGCTAAGATGCAGTTTTTCATGTGCAACGCCTTTGTAAGGGTTTAGTCGGATGGTGCGTGGTAACCTTTATGTGAGGCGTATGGGCACCTTTAGGTTGTCACGATGACAGAAGTCAACTTGACAGTTGTAGGTTACATAGATATAATGCAAGGAACAACTGAGTAAATGGGAGTATTTCATTATTGAATTTTAATCCTACTATACCTCTTTCTTTTATGGAGTAACAACATTACTATTCAAGTAATCGAAGGAGATGACCCCACCCCCTTTTGGATGTGACTTATCATTTGGAAAAGTTTCCCAGTAAAAAAAGTACCTAAATAGAACCAGTATGTAGGAGGGTATTCCTTCTTATAATGTTAATTAATAAATATTGTGCCAATTTGAAATTATGTATTTTCTCAACATGCTACCTACAATTGACTTCTATTTGTTCATAGCTCAAACAGCTATTCACACTATTTTCAATCCAAATTACATTCTCTGAGGAATGAGAAGAAGCTATTTTATAAAAAAATCTATAAGCCGTTGAAGAAACCTGAGCATTTTGTCTGTCTGAAGCAGAATGACATTCTCTTTTGAGCTACCTCAAGGATACACCTTCTTAGTATACCATTCGAAAAGATTTCTCAAACATATCGGTAGTAGAACCATTGTAAAAACCAATTCCCAGTCTTAAAACTGTTTGATTTACCCTTTTTGTTATAAATACAAAGATACAGAATTTATTCCTATTAGTAACTTGCAAA